>JAAAKE020007562.1:0-17688 GCA_010014785.2 Anisolabis maritima
CCTTTTTCCACGCCTCTCCCCCATTTCTTATTTAATATTTTTATATTATAATTAATTTAATATCTTAACAAAAAAAAAAAAAAACAAATATATATATATATATATATATTAATAATTTAAAAAAATTTTTCTTATTTTTATCATTTTTTGTAATAAAGAGTCGTATTAATAATTAATATTTAATAAGTTATGATTATTTAATTTTATTTATCAACTAGCAGATATTTTCACTGAGATCTTACATCCTCCAGTTCCAGTTCTACCCTGTTAGGAGGCAATTACTCGTTATTCTTAACAATAAGGATCACAATAAACCTCGTTTTTTTCCTTTTTTTTGGCTTTCAAATTTCTGGATGTATTTATAGATAGAGTAAATATGTCTACACTGTTCGTCAAGAGTGTCTGAAAAATTTCACGCAGATTAACTTCTGACTCAGTAAAGCTAGAAAGATTGTTATGGATTTCTGTTGAGTTCTTTCAACCCAGATAGAAGTCCTTGATTTCAACTCGACTTTTTTGATAACCTTAAAAGCCAAAGAATTCGGATCCTAGACAGTCCGAATAAATAAATATTCCTGGATAATTGTATCGTAAATAAATAAAATAAAACTATTCTATATTGCCATAAATGACAAAAAGAGAATTAAAAAAAATGACTTTTTCTCGGGTCATTGAGGGTTTACAAGGCATTGGATGGACCCCACCTCTGGAGAGGAGCACGCTTTCTCTTGCCTGGAGGCGATTCAAAGGCTTAAGGTAGGAATGAATCTTTTACTAACTTCTAGCAGTCTTTGGACCATAGAAGTCTCTCTGGACTGGCACTTTTTTTTTACAGATCTCACCATGGTGGATGCTCATCAGAATTAAAATCCCTTATGCCTCCTAACACAAGAAAGACATCATGCCGACATCCTTATGTCGTTAAACTTGACTAGTAAAACTAGTCAATTCCAGTCTTCCTTTGTTTCCTTTGATTTTCCACACTCTCTCTTACTCTTGCTCTTCCTAGTTGCATGTGATCACTGGTCATAATGGGTCTTTTGTATATATTTCTATTTAAAAAAAAAAACTTCAAAATTATTCAAAGCAAATGTTTTATACATCAAACCTAGAGAATACGATTGGGACTGTCGAGACCTCAACGAGCTTCACTGTGCCAGAAGTTACACTGCCAGAAAAATCACAAAATTGCAGCTCACCCTATTGCGTCCCTCAATTGATATTATTTCTACTAGGTGATCTAAATTCTTTGATTCGTTGGCTATTATGTGATATAATTTTATTTTCAATTTGTGAAAGAGTCTCCAATTTTAAGACATATTCGCCATAAACCGACTATAGTTTCTGAGTTGTAAAACTCAAGGTTTGACAGAGGATTAAAGAGAAGTATAGCTATTTTCTTTGGGAAAATGTCCTAAAAAATTAAAAAGTATCAAATTTAAGGTACCTATTTCAATGTAATTAGCTTATGATAATGATTTTGAAAATGATTGAGACGAGACAAGACCTTGGTGCAGGAATGATGGTAGCAGGGACTGAAGCCACTGCAGGAGACTCCGATTGGTGTTTTGGAAAAAACGAATTAACCCAAGGAACGACCGCCATCGTAGTAATTGCTGAATTCGTAGTTGAAGAGGTCACCGATGTTGATGATAACGGTGTCACTGAGCTTGAAGACCAGCCACAAACAGCTGGACTTTTTGATACTTCATCAACACTCATTGAAGAATTTAAATTATTATTGTTGATATTATTATTGAATTTGACTAAGCTTTTTTCCGATCCGTTGTCTGAAATGAAAAGCAAATAATTAATGTAATTAAAAAAATAAATATTAAATAAAAAATAATAAATGATCTATAAAAACTTTTAATTTAAATATTTATTAGTTTTTAATAAATGCAACTTCGATGGCAAAATGAGCAAAACAGGAGAGTTCAAAAAAAGCGAATGCTATCGCGTTTTTTAAGAAATAAATGAAGCATTGATTCAGCACATTCTTGGAAAAGAAATTATTGTATTCTTGTATAAATAAAATTTTCTTCTCTCCTTTTATCACCAAACTTTATGTGGTATTATTGATTATTGATTAAGGTGAGTCCGCTGATGAAGGAGAGTTAATAACCTTAGATATGGCGACCAGGTGGTTTTAGATTTCAATTGATATAGAGAGGAGTAAACAGCCTGTATGGAAATAATAACTTTTCAAAAATATACAGTAGCGGTCAAGAGATAGCATGTTTAAGAAGGTGGTAAAGTCATCTAATTTTTTCTCTAATTCTCTAATAAGTCGTTTAATTTTTTATTCCACAACAAAAATAAGTTTTTATTTAAATAGAGGCTCCTCCTTTAGCATCAAAATAATCTTTGCCTTTGTTTAATTTTACTACCTTTAAATTTTGAACCTGTTACCTTTGATTTTCATATACTTTCTCATTTATGAGTTTTTCTGTTTTCCTCGTTGGCCCTCTTATCAAAGTTGGTGAACAGACTGAAGAGCTTAATCAAATTGGTCAACTAAGCTTTTTTACTTTTTTTTTACTAATCGAGGGTCAACATTTTATCGCTCTAGCGATTTGATTAAAACAAATTTTTTTTATCCTAATAAAAGTGACTCACCCTACAGTACATATAATCATAGCCGCTTTTGAATTTATGTTTATATTTAGATACTTGCTGAAATTCTTGTTTATAATTAAAAATGTAACATACCTGGATTTGTGCTTGGTGAATTTAAATCATCAAATAATTGCTTAGAACGAGGCGTGGAGAAACTCTAAAAAAAAGTAAAACTTATTAAATCGTTTTTCATGAAAGTTAAATGTTGATCAAGGATTAAAATACCTGATTCGTAGTTACCATATCATCATTCGTAAGTAAAGATAATCCATGAGATAATTGTTGACACATTGCACTTACAGTATCAGCATTCACAGGAGAAACTTCAGGAATTGGACTCACTAAAAATTAAAGAAAATGATTTAAGGTGAGGTGACGCTGGGCAGATGTAGACTTGGAGAAATAAAATTAGGCTGTATCTCAGGTAACACCTTACATCATTTTATTGATAAATATTTCAGCCAACGTGATGTAGTTCAACCAAAGTGTGATTTGTTAAAGAACCTGCGTCCGATGATAATGTAAAATTGCTTGTAGAGGCGAGGAGCATTCATCCCACCGGGTTATCGAAACGTCATCGGTCGCAGGTCCACTAAAAAATCAACATTGTGGTACTGAGGATGGCCGAATTATTTGCCAATAAATTGATGTAAGCTGGAATCTGAGCACGGCTGGCTTTATTTCTCCAAGCCCTTATTAAAGAAAATCTATTTATTAAAAAAGATTTGTAAAAATCTAGTAAGACTAGAAGCACATCACATAACTTTTTCTTACCTGTTTAGATAAGAGAAAATAATGTTATGTACTGTCACACCAAATGTTTTTCTTTATTGTACAGGAAAATAGTGGTACCAATAATTTTTTCAACAAGATTTAGTCTGAGGAAAATATTTATAAATGTAAAAAAAAATTAAAATGGCAATTAAATCTTAATTATTACTAAACATAGGATATAAAAATTGAATATTTTGATACGATGACAACCATTTCTTCTTATCTTTTCTATAGAATTCTTAAAATCTTAAATTAGAGAACCCCCAAAATTGTTTGGGTCCCACTTTACTCTTGTATAATACTTTTTTAGGTTTTTTGTGATCTTCTCATAAACCACTCTAACTTAATTAAATAGCCATCTATCGGTTATTTAATTTCCTATTTCTACCTTCTCCTCCTATATATATTTCCAGCTAGCTAACTTCCTCAATTTCTATTTCCACCTAGTCCCTTTTATCTAACCTAATACATTATAAGGAGGATGTTTATTTACCATTATATAGAGATATAAGAAAAAAATGTTTCAGTGGCTTAATTAGTAGAATTTTTAGAAAAATTTTTCGGTGGGGGTGGGAGGGAGCAACATAATATCTGGCCATATTTTTTGGAGGGGGGCGGGTTAAAGTCCAATGAATACGTCCCTGGTATTAACGTTTGAGAGTATATCTGGACCCCTGAGCTGGATTCTATATTTAATAATTTTTAAAAATAATTTTTTATAATATATGGTGAATACTTGGGAACTCATTCAAAGTCTGGCCCATTTATCAGGCCAAGCACTATGGATACATCTTAGCATCCTCCATCCCTATCGACAACCCTGAATAGAGCTAATAATACCATTAATGGTATTTACTCTCTGTATTTACTTTCTGAATATCAGTAGCAAAACTTGAGCTAAACTAAGTTCCAGGCACTTTAAAAAAAGTTTAGGGTTCTAGCTAAATATTGGGTTTATTATTTTCATGGTAACTTAATGGTTAAAGATTTAGATACTGTTGAAAAACCGGAAAAACACCGAAATTTTAACGTTCTTTTCGCCCCCGCCGATAAGCCAGATAAATTGGAAAAGGAAAAGTCGCTGACCTGCTTGCTTATTGGCCATTTGTCTAAGCCTTGGAGGTAACCGGAGATCATTTGAAGATTCCAAGCTCAGCGATCTTTGACGTTCAAGATTGGACGGCAATTCGCCAAGACGGAGTGACATTTGACGTTTGAAGGGCGAAGCTTGACTCAGTTGCTGGAACCCACGAAAGGAGCCTTGACGTTGGAGCATAGAAACAGTTGCATGAGGTCTTTCAATGGCAAAAGGATTGACAATGGGTTTGGAAGGTGGAATGGGAGCGGAATTATTGATAGTAGTTGGTTGATTTGCTTCTGCTCCGATAGAATTGGCCGAAGTGCCTGAAGCACCTTCCAACCTTTCCGTAAGAGATTGTTGACGAAAAGACCCTTGTCTTGTAAAAGTAGCACTTTTTGGATCAAAGCTCATAGTCACTCCACATTCTTTATCACGTCGTTGCTTGCGTTCAAGACAAGCAGCAAATGCACAGCCCACAGCATGACTCAGTCGCTCGCCCTAAAAATAACAAACATCTTATTTTATTACATTTACTAAGGGATGAAGCAGAGTTATGTTTTAGGGGAGGCGATGTAACCAAAAAATGTTGACTTTTTTTTAAATAGACCAAATTTTGGCAATCTGGAGGAAATTGCCTATTCCAAAATAAAAATTACTTTTACTCTCACTCACTGAGAAATGTATAATAAAGAGAGAGTATTGGGATTACAAAAAAATTCATCTCCAGGTTTGAACGAAAATTAGTTTTGAGGTCCCCTGAGTCTAAAAAAATGAGTCTTGCAAAAGAGTCTGTCTCCGAGTGTGCGTGAACAAAATATCAAACAGGCTACCCGCTAATGTATTTAGAAAAAAATCTTTTAAATCAACCTTATACCAAATTTTCTACTCAACAAAAATGATTCAACTATTTTTAAACTAAACTTCATGGTATAAGAGATATTATTGAAAAATCGAAAAAACTAATTATAACAATTTTTCTTTACTATCTAATATCTAATCTAAATCCAGAGAATGTGTCAATGTCAATTTGATCGATTATTAGATGAAATAATCATTTATTTTTATTTCTTATTTAGTAAAAAAAATTAATAAACTGTAAAATAATCATAAACGTTAATTATCAATATGAACAAAGAAGTTTTAAGTTGAAATGAATTGATACCATCAAATTAAAGAAAATATGAGGAATATTTTAATTAAAAGATCATCAAAGGGTTATACATTAATGTCTTTTCTCTTTGTCCAGACAAATATATAGACGGCTCATAAACTAAGCTCTGCTAGAAAGGTAAAGGCGCGATAAGACAGGGCTCATGACATCTCGAACAAGCCTATGAGTTAACTGTGAGTGTTTGAAAATAAAAGAGTGCATCATTCTATATGGGTACTTTAAAGACTTGTCATTCTGTTACCAACTTAACTTCAGTGACTTTGACATTTGTGCATGTTTTAGTGACACATATCCTGGGGCCCTTTGGTTCACTCAATCTAGTATGCCACTAGTGATCGATTGGAAGTAGTGAGTGTTGAGAGTTCAAATTATTAAATCATTGGGTATTATGAGTAAGTGTTAATGATATTCTCTCTTTTTCAGGAAATAAATCAATAATGCCGGCTGAAATCCATTGCATTGATGAGTGATTACGTTCCTTGAAGAGAACTAACTATCCAGTTTTTGGAACAGGTTAGGGCATGAGTCATTTGGGTTGACGTTGCAGAATGTTAAGATACTTTGAGTGTCGTCTACCTCAAGTATGCTAAAGAATGATAGACGTCACTACCAGAATAGCTACCAATGAATCTTGTATTAAGAAGTGCGCGGGGATCAGAGCCTCTAAGGAAGAATAATCATTTGAAGATGGGTCTAGAGGACAAGTATTTATTTATTTATTTTATTTAATACGGCCTCTATTCTGCCTAGGAAGGTAGTCATCTCGAATGTGAGAATGCTATCCTAACATGTGTTTTAAATGAAGCTTGGAGGATTTCAACTTTTCACGAGAAATGGTCGCAAAAATGGTTGTGAGTTGTTGGGAGAATGTCTCTGAGAGAGACAATGTTTCGAGGACAGCCAGTTGAAATTCTCAGTTGGACAACTTCATTTTGTTTCCCCAATAGTTCTGGATGCTGATGAAGATTTTCAACAGTGAATTTATTCTTAAATAAATTTAATACATGGTCTCATTTTTCTCTAGATTTATTTTATTTAAACTTCGAATTATCAAATTAAATTTTTCTTTTTTCTTCTTTAGTGTATAAAGATTTTAAAACTTTCTATTGCTTTTCTTAAAAAAATTCATTTTTATTATCAAGTTTTAGGAAGTGAGTGTTAGCTAAGCTTCGGATTGCAAAACAACTCGAATTGGAGCAAAAAATTATTTAACTTTGCCAAGTCTCTTCCTGGATAATCTCTCAGTAACAGCCACAAAGGGCCCAATTTGAGATGGCCTAAATGCCTATGGGGCGAGAAATCCGTCTATAAAATTAAATCCATCCATTATCATATTTATATTCTCTTTTGAGACCATCCCTTCTCTTATTCAGAGATTCTTCCATGAAAGTCATTTTCTTTTTGGTGAGAGAATCAATTTCGCCTTATAGTTCTTCTTTTTTGGTGGTCATTCCATATTTAAGAGCTTCAATCTTTTTACTTATTTTTATATTTTCGGTTCTAATGTAAGTTTTTTTTACCACAATCATCAAATTTACATTGTCCAGCTTTTCATCCCTCTTGTTTGTTCTTCTTTTTACTCTGGTAATCATGATCTTGGTTAGAAGGTGTTCGTTGCACTTTTGAACTTGCAAGTCTTAGGAAATTATTGAGAGATATTATTTTTTTGAATTTTTTTCTCTTTTCCTTTGTCTGTCAGACTTTCAAAGAGTCAAAGGTCAGGGTCTATCTTGACTCTTAAAGGGCTATCTAAGTGGCTTTTTTGAGATCCGGCCCCTGGATGAAAATTTAATATGATATTAAGGTAAGGAAAAGTAAATTAAAGAGAGAAAAATTAAGACAAGTTCAGTTGAGCTTTTTCGAAAAAATTAACCAAGTTCACCTAGATTTCTTTTATAGATAATATATATTTAGCTAGCTACATGTATATGTTACCGTTAGTCCGAAATTCAGGTGATGTCACATTAACTAGTTAATGTCAACATTAAATAAGAGAGATAAGAGAATAAGTGGTGGATGTGTTTTGTGTCGGCTCCGTCTTTTTTTGGTGTTTCGGCTGGATATTTTCTGGGCGTTTTTTGGAGTTTGTGGTGTTCCTGAGACTGCGAGCTTCAAGGAGGTGTATGTTTTTCTGGATCTGTGCTGTACTTGACCTGCAGAGGCTGTAAAACCATTTAGATTTGGTGATTTTTGCTAAGTTTAAAATACATTTAAATACGGCTAATCTTTTCTTATGGAAAACTTTTCAAATTTTATAATTATTTCTTTCTCTCTTTAAAAATATTAATAATTTTATATCACATAATCCTCAAGGTCATAGTTTTATCCAAAACTCTCACAACAAGAAAAGTCAAGCTTATGAGCCAAGGCTTGGGAATTGTGAAGACTTTCCCTTTTTCTCCCTTCCCTTCCCACCTTGTTTATATTTACATCACCTGCCAAAATGACAGCCACTGATCTACATCTCACAATCGGGAAAATATATAAAGTGATTGTGTTCTGACAACTCACTTCCCAGTCACATGTACTATGGGGAGAATCCAGTAATTATATGAAAGAGATGCGTAATTATTTTGCAGAGTATTTTTCAACTGTCTATGAGCAATATAGTTTGTTGGACGGTAAAGATATAAGATGCTACTTCTCTGCAATTGTATTGAAGTGCAGGAAGATATCTGATACAACTCCTTTTTGTTTTATGTTTATTGAATTAGTGAGAAACTGAAGTAGAAGCTTAGGTCGCTAAATTATAATAATTGATTTGGTCCAGATAATGTTCACCAAAAGTGATTAAAAGCATTCTCGAGATCGCTTTGCTTTTCACCTCTTATTTCAGGATTTGTGACAGACAGATCTACTACCACAAATCTGCTAATCTACCAAGATTATATCAACTCTATAACCAGGGCTTTCAAGTGGATTCAATATGCTTTGACGTGTCAAAGAATTTTGACATAGTCTATTGTTATCTAAGCTAGATAAAATGGAGTTTGAAGGAAATCTCATATCCTGGATATCAAGATATTTGACCGAAAGGAAGTTTAGAGTAAGAATTAAAAACATTTGCATATGGAAATTTTACCCCATACTCTGAAGTGTTCTAGGGATCACATCTCAGGCCCATTTTGTTCATAAATGATCTGAAAGATTGTCTATATGGAGTGCAATTCATATTATTTGTGAATGATTTTAAAATCTCCAAAATTATTGAGGTCGACTCAATAGTCGATCAGGACAACTTGAACAAGTTAAATCCTTGGTTCTGTGATAATCTCTTGTAATTAAACATAAATGTAATGTTATACGTTTTTATAAAGATACTCACACCTATGATCTATATTTACGACGTTAATAATATTTCTCTCAAAGTAGTTTTCTTAGATATATTGGTCTTAAATGGATCCACAACTGAATATTCATTCATCTGATCCCATTTCTATGAAAATCGTACAGGGAGTATCCAGTCAGTGGAAAATCAATTTTTAAGATATTTAAAATATAAGAATGGCGTTCCATGAACAAATATTTAGAAAAATAAATATGAGGCCACTTGTGGAAAGAAGCACTCTCTGTGACCTAATCCTTTACAAAATATTAACATGCTATGATTGTCCAGAGCTCCTGGGAAAAATTAATATAAGAATTCTAAATTACATTACTAAATCTATCCTTAAATGGGAAACATCAAATCTATTATGCTATAATGGTGACTGACATTTGTTCTTGTTCTGCTTAATCACTTGTCTGTAAAAATTGCATAATGTCTTGTATGAGTCTTCGCTATGTAAGTCTGATAGTATGTTTTAAGGCCCTTAATTTATGTGTTTCTCTCAATTACAAGACTTTGTAAATTGGACATGGCCCGTTTTATATTTAAATAAATAAATAAATTACTTAGAATTTTCAGTTAAACCCCGGAAATATTTTGATTCTTTACTTTAACTAGTTAATATATACATTAACTGATCCTTCTTAGAAAGTTTAAAAAACAGCCCCCATGACTCAGTTCGTATTCCACCGATCTTGGGTAAAATAAAAATCGATTCTCCTTAGAATAAATAAAAAATTATTTAACGGCTATATTTAAATCAACTTGTAGTGGTTCTTTTCAGTACGGTTTGATTAGGTTCGATCAGTTTAGGTTATTATCTAAGAAAATAGAAAATTTTCAGTTTCATAATTTTTGGCAATTGCGTTCGGGATGAATGAACTAAAAATCGAGAGAACATATGATTATTTCAGGTTGAAACAAAATTGAAACTAATTGGTTAAAAAGAATCTTTTCTATTCTATATTTATTTTTAATAAAGTTATTAATCTCATAGATGTGGCAGTTAGTTTATTTTAAAGAATTTCGTACATTAACTAGCAGTTAATGTCAATATTAAGTAAATAATTATAGTTTTTTCGGTCTCTAACTGAAAGTTTTAGTTAATGTTGACATTAACGGTTTTTGGAAATTACTGGAAACATATAATGACTATTTATATTCATATGAATTTTTTTTTATAATGTAAATATTAATTTTTTATAATGTAAATATTAAAACTCCTAAACTTAATAATACATATAAATATATTTTACTTAGGTTATTAAAAATAGTTGAATTCACCAAAGAGAATCAATCAAACAGGGCATTTATTGATGTTTTCTGTTATTCATAACGGGACCGAAGTTTTTATAACATACGACAATTGTAGGTAGCTATTGTAAAGGTTCGGTATAGTGCAATTTGTAAATTAATATTAAAGAAAAAAAAGACTTGATAATCTGAGAAGCGATAACGTCTTCCACTTTTTGATCCTAATCTCGACCCAGTATTTTATTATTTAAGCTATTTGCTTAGATTTTAAAACGTTATATTTAACTTACAGATTCTTTTAAAGCAAGGAATCCATGACACATCCAACGGCGAGTAGTTCCATCTCGACATATATAGGAAAAACCTTTTTCATGGTTGCGATCTGGAGCGCAAAATGAAACCTTTTCTATGGTTTGATCGACGATCAGCCCCTGGAAATATTTTTAAAAAATATTTCAAATCTCTTTCTAATAAAACATTCCTTGAGGTTTGGGTAGTTTCTTTCCCCTATTAAAATTTATTTAGTCATATTTTTCCAAAACTACCACTTCGGTAATACAATTTTATTTTTTTAAAATTATATATTACAGTAAAAGTACACATTTCCGATTAAATCTAGCAAAAGTATAGGCAAGTGAAATAATTGATACTTTTACTAGTAGTTCCAGGACCATAGAGAGGGAAAGAAATTTAAATGCGATGATAATATAAAATTATAACGATTTTTTTACAAAAGAGTGCTGAACTTGAAATTCGTCTAGGGCACCAAACACCCAAGGGCCGACCTTGGTACATACCCACACACATACTGAAACACGAATCATTGTCTGAAAATTATACTAGTATTTTTGGATTCGGATTAAAATAAAAAAATCTATGGAAATGGGTTCATAAACTGTTTTTAACAATTTGGAGTAATGAAGCGAATGGCAGGAAGCAATAAAATAAAAAGGGAATAAAACTAACTATAATAATCTCGTTATTACCTTCATGTTAGAAAATCTTATCAAATATTCTATTAACGCGAGTTTAGTCATTTGCTGATGAAATTATTGGGGAATAATCTATACATGCATTGTTGTGTATCATGAAAGATTTTCTATGCCAACTTTGGGGCACTATCACACACAGCAAATAAGTGTCTGAGTGGATAAATAAATTTTGTCCGAAACATATGCTTTCGGATTTGGCATCTAAAGGCTTTTTCACTTTGCTGTATTCAGCCTTGTACCTTCCTCATGGGTATGGGAAAATAATATTAAGAAGGATATACGAGGGTTGCCTTTTATATTTCGGGATTGCGCTAAATTGTAAATAAATATGGGCTTCTACGTTAAAAGTCTTAATCTTATCCAAAATAATTATTTATTTATATTTAGTATATCGGATTACCAAGACTACAGTATTTCATATTAAATGTGGATTATGATTTCCCTTTTGAAAAGTTTATAAAGAAAAATTATTACCTTAGTTTCATCTTCAACAACACGGAGTCCATCACCCGACACATACAAAATAGCTTTAACAGGTCGTCTACGAGAATTCTGAAAAAAAAAAAAAAGAAAAGAAATTTGGAGATAATTAATTCATAATAGTAAACAATAAAATATATTATATTATATATTAAATATATTATTAATTAATTATATTAAAATATATTATTATTGTTAGTATGTGTACTCATTATTATTATTATTATTATTATTATTATTATTATTATTATTATTATTATTATTATTATTATTATTATTATTATTATTAATATTGGCGCTTAAGGAGTTTGTGAACTCATTATCTCCGAAATATTATCCTTCTCAAAAGTAAATGGACAAACTCTATCTTTTGTTTCGTCTTAATGGATAATTAGAAGACCTATATTAAATTCGAATACCTGGATGACAAAAATTTATTTATATCACTACGATGGCTACTAATTAATATAAATAAATAAGAACGGAGTCTAAATAGCCTCAGACGTCGAAAAAAGACTTAAAAAATAAAAAATAAATATATCCGAAAATACTAAATTTACTAATAGGTAAAACATGATAAAAATTGAATATTTTGAATTTCATGTAGCTCTCCTAATTATCCATTAAGAAGAAACAAAGGATACAGGTTGTCCAATTACTTTTGAGGAGGATAATATTATATATAGAAGAGGAGACTATTAGGTTTATCCATTAAAAATGGGAATTATTATCAAGAAAAATAAATTATAAATTATAAAAAAGATGACTTACTCTTAAAACTTTGAGAGCCTCTTCACAAACTTGCATGCCTCTTGATTCGAATACTTCCACGCAACCCAGGTACTAAAACAATGCCAATAAGACATATTAGTATATATAGGATATATATATGGGTATTGTTTATTTTTGAAGTTTTGATTTTTAGAATGCTTGGTGGCAGAGACGTAACTAAACATTGAAAGTATTTTTTATTTGGAGGACGAGGAGGGAGAAACACATGAAACATGTTAACAAAATTTTGTCAATTGTCAACCTTTCTAGGTGGAATTTTTTTCCTAGGTTTAATAAATGAGACGTCATAAAAAAGATGTCACAAAATTTTCTTTCACCTCGAATTGTATTTAAAATATTAATTATAATAAAAAACTGATGCCCATTTCGAAAGGGAGGATTTTTTCCAATATTTCAAAAGTAATATAGATGAGGGGACAAGATGGCTGTAAATTTCAATTGATATGGCTTAGAGATGAACAGCAGCCAAAGGATGAGCTTCTAGGTAAATAAAACCTCAAATTGGTCATCCTTTGGGTGCTAAAAATAATAATAAAATAAAAATAATAAAAATTTTTGTAACTTAGATAACTTATTTCGGGATTTCAACGGAAATACACGTTTTGAAAAAAATGGGTTTCGCAAAATGGTTTCTGTATGAACAAGTTTTCTCATAAACGTAGGAGGATGAAATTTAAGCTAGGTATCCTACTAGCTTTTGAATAAAATCGACTAACGGGTACTAGTATTTTACTGAAGTACTTTTTTTCGATTTTCTCAAAATTTGCCCTAACGATTAAAATTCATAAAACATATTTATGAGATGATCTTTGAATTGTATTAACTCTTATCCGCCCAAAAATTATTTGAGACCTTTACTGATGTAATTTTTTTCGATTTTCTCAAAATTCGCCTTAACGATTTTGATTAAAATTCATAAAATAATTATTTATTAGATGATGTTTGAAATGTATTAAACCTTATTCCCCCAAAATTGTTTGGGACCCTCAATTTAAAGGCTCTTTTATATGTTGGCTCATGATGGGACACTGCGCACCTTGCTTGCGCATGTTAACCGGCTACTGTCATCTTTCGGAAAACAAAGTGCGAGTCATATGAAATTCTCATTTATTAAACAAAATAAATTCAAGTTGGCTTGTACATTGAGGGGCTACCTTAAGGGCTCAATGCGAAAAATCTGGTATGACACAGCACATCACTCAGCTTTTCTTGAGTTTAGTCACACCAGATTTCTTCAAATTCATCTCAATATAACTTCACCAGAATAACATAAAATTAGTGTTTTATATACTCAAACTATAGATTATGACTAGATTAAGACTACAAGGACTGTCGTAGCTTTATAATGTCAGAAGTTATATATGTGAAAGTTTCCAGACAATGCGAAACGATCACAAATAGGCGGCGCGCCCCTCTCCGTCCCACAACACACCACATCTCAATTTCGTCTTAGTAAAGTGAAAGTGAATCTATTGAATTCTACGGGTTTTCTGTCCCCAGTATAGGAGAAAATGTATTGACGTATTTGCATTAAAAAATTTAAGCTTTATCTAGAATTTCAGTTCTAGGTATTTAATTCTTTTGTGAATTAAAATATGTAATAAATTTACTCAGTATTAATTTTTATTTTTATTTTATAGTCTTTTTCGGCATTTATGGCCATTTAGACTCCGTCTTTATTTATTTATAGTAATTGGTTGCCAATATAATATAAATAAATTTTTGTCACTTAGGACGGGAAGCGAACCACTGACCTTTGGTACATGAAGATCTTTATCTCTGCATGTAGTAAATTTTTAATGAATATGTTATTATAAAATACAAAGTTTAATGCAACGTTCACCTTTAGGATTTGAATTTCTGGGGGCAATCCAATTAAACAAAATAATAAGAGATAAGCTATATAATAATTTATTGAACTTTATACACAATATGTGTGACAAAAGCTATGGAAATAAAGAGACATGTTGTCACATAAGCTTCCAGTTTTATCTGGCATGGAAAAAACCAATTGTTAGATATACCTGAAATTCCAAACATCAAGAGAAGACTAGGCTGCATGTGTTTATTATGCACAAAAGGGAGATAGAGAGAAAAAGTACACGCATTGTATTTTGATACAACTGCAAACAACACTAGTCGAATAAGAGATGGCTGCACTAATATTGAGAAAATATTGTATTGTAATTTACTCTAACTTCCCCGCTGATATCACATCTTCTAATTGGTTTTAAGAAATCGTTTTGATGTAGTAATGTAGTGCAAAAACAATTGCAAAAATCAAAATTTCCATAAATTAATTCAACAACGAAACATATCAGAGCCCAGGTCAATTGTTTTAACAATATTAATTTTTTATGATGATTATAATTTGATTAAATCCCATTCCCCGCCTATGATCGGTGGTAAGACTGAGATTTGACGACTGCTAAATGGAAATATTATAACGTGTCATTACTGTCGATCGCCCAAACGCGAACATGAACTAGATGACAACTCGGTTGGCAGCCGAGGAGAAACATTGATATATAATCCTATCTTTACTAAGAGCTATAGTTACATGCGGAGATTGGAGTTTTCCTCTAAATGCACTGGATTTGTGAATGCGGGAAGATCTACTTAGAAAGATTCGATGGTAATTGGACCTAGGTTCACAGCCTTTTAGAGTATAAAAACATAAAGACGATAAAAAAGAATTTAACAAAGTAGCAGTCTGAACATGATAAAGCACATTTTTTTATATTTGCTTTATGTGCTCTATGTAAAAAACCGATAAATCGTTTTGGAATGGAAGCTTTCACAGTTGTTATAATTAATAAATAAATTATATTTTCGATTTAATTGTTGATTATTTGTATAAAATAATCCACAAGTCCTTCATTCTGTGGCCTTCTTCAGGTGCTTTTGAGATGCAAATGGTAGTCTTATATCTATAGAACTAGATTCAGAAGTGAAGAGAGAAACAAGAGGACCGTTACAGTATGATCTCAGAGCTGCACTTTCGATTGTGATGCCATTACAAACAGTTTGGCACGAATTAATTGACTACTGATTGGCGTCACAATCGATCTTTCGTGTAGCGAAGATGGCGCTTAAGTCGTATTATGGCGGCCATCATGTTTCTCTCCTCACTTCTGAATGTAAGATCTTTACATGTAAGACTATATGATTTGTATCTGAATTGTACCTGAAGAGTGAGTGGCCGAAACGTCTTTTATACAAATAAACCACAGTTAAACCGAACATCTAATTTATTTATAAATGATAAATCATTTATAAGTTTTATGTTCAAAATTAAAAAAGAAAGCTCATTAACTAATTTATTCACTCCCATAGCACGCCACAGCAAGATTTGCAGTAAAATCGGTAAACCAATATTGAGGATACTTTTTTGGTAATGAAAGTAAATAAATATATGAAAGTAATTCTCAGAGAATGAGAATCTAATGGTATCTGAGGGGTATCCGGAGTGGAACTAACATTTACAGACACTGAGCTTAAAGGAGGTTCTGGTCGGGGCAAAATATAAATTTACAAGGAACTCAAGAGAGAGTTCAGACCTAAAAAAAAAAGTAAGATAACATTTCTAGATGAGAGGGGTGTTGCGAGATAAAAAAAATCTTTATAGGTCTCAAAAATTTCTCAGTCGGAAGTTAGCTAAATCCGCACCTATCTAATATGATGATATTACTTACACAATCCTTTCTCTCAAGAGGAATCATCCAAGGACCGATATGTCAATTCGATGATAGTGATGGAGTCAAAAAATTAGTCAAGACTAGTGCAGCAAATTTTATTTTAATTTATCACGGCTGACCCAGGTCTAAGACATCCTCAGAGTCGGATGGCAATAATTAATATGTATATTTCTTTTTTAACGACAACACCGAGTATTTGTGGAATACTCACAGCAAAACGTAAAGAATGTTACGTTTTACATGTACTCACAGCAAAACGTAAAGAATGTTACGTTTTACATGTCTTTACGTTTTTCTGTGAATATTTCACAAATACTCGGTGTTGTCGTTAAAAAAGAAATATACATATTAATTATTGCCAGCCGACTCTGAAGATGGTCTAGACCTGGGGCCGAAACTTCAGTTGTGAAGGCAATAAATTAAAATAAAATTAGCTTCACAAGTCTTGACTAATTTTTTGATTCCATCACTATTAAATCCACAACCACACTTTGATAATTAATTCGATTATAGTTGGAATAAAATCTAGCTTAATTTTTTGTTTTGCCCACTTCATCTAAAAAAAATTTATTTTTATTAAATTATAATAAATATTTTTTTTTTTAATGGACAAATTAAACTCGATTTTTATGTATAATTCATATAAATAAATTTTGACAGATTTAATCTCATTTAAATCAAAAAATGGGCACCTGCGAATCATCACTCCTTACTATTAACTGAAATGCAATAAAAAACTTTCAAATCCCACTATAAATGGTTAAAAGTTGAGTAAGAGTCGGTTGTAGAAGTTTTTCTATCTATAAAGTTAAAATAGGGACTCTATATTTTTAACCACATTTCATAATAATGAATGGAAGCATGCTTATGAAAATTTATGGGGCTTGTAAGTCCCAAGACATGATATTTTAAATATATAGGAAAAAGAAGTAAGACACTTACTTTGACATGGAAGTTGCAGGTGCCACTTCGGACTCCAGCTTCATCGGCTTGCCATTGATGAGGCTTGGAACTTTCAGGAAGATGTTCTTTCCGACGTCGGAAGGAGTCTCGGAAGGACCGTCGTAGACGGTCCATCCTGCCTCCAGAACCGTCCGAACCCTAAATAGCAAAAAAATAATAGATCGCACAAAGATACATTGCGTCACCATTTCTCTCATTAATTATTATTATTCAGGTTTTTTTTTTTACATTTTCTCAACAAATTATGACTCTCTCTTATTTATTATTTCTTTTTTTTTTCATCTATGGAATCTCCGAAGGGTTGCGGCACATGCAAAGAGACACATGGATTATATACTAGGAACATTCTGCCACAATGGGGAATGTGTATTCAGAGGAAATACACGAAACTAGCCTATAATGGTTGCTTTTTATCTTCCGCCCATAGTATAAATTATAATAAGATTGCAGACCAGGATAATCTCCCCCCCCCCCCCCCCCCAAAAAAATAGAGAATCAACTTACTCCCCTTCCACCACCATTTTATGGGGGGGCAC
>JAAAKE020007562.1:17698-28911 GCA_010014785.2 Anisolabis maritima
TCCCAAAAACACCCCCACCCCGCCTAACCCCCCACCCCCCCCCCACCACAAATAGTGAGATACTCGCTTAACTGCATACTACGTACTTTAGTAGGAGCGCTAATCAACGAATGCGATATTAATTATGCATGCAGAGCTAAAAACGCTTTTTATTTTTATTCTTTGAGCCCTCTAAGGAAACATTTTGAGCCATTGAGGCACTCGATGACTTCCTAAGCGCAAACTTTGAAAATATCTGCAGATTACCCATTCACGCCCCGGTAAAGCTCTTAGTGAAATCCCCCGTGCCTCTCAAAGATGTTAAAATATGAATCAAAATAAAATTTGAATTTAGCTTGAAGAATATTTAGCATTTGTCGATCTATTTGGTAGGTTTGATATCTCTTGAAATTTATTTATAGAAAATTATCTGTAGCAAATAACTTAGTAGCTTGTACTGAATGATACCTTGGATCAAAATGCTTCTTATAGACACCAGAAAATAAAAAAAAGTCACTTTTAACTCAAACAATTATTTATTAGATGAACTTTGAAATGTATTGGCTGTACATTGTTCTATTAAGAGATGAATTAGAGAAAGGCTACCTAGAGAACCGACGTAAAAAATCTGGTGTGACAGCACATCACTCAGCTTTCCTTACCTTAGGTAAGAGAAAGTTGTTTAATGCGCGTTTAGTCACACTAGATTTTTTTTATTTTTCAATTTTTTTGAATTTTCCTAAAATTTGCTCTAACGATTTTGATTAATATCCATAAAAAATTATTTATTAAATGATCTTTGAAATGTATTAACCTTTATCTGCTCCTAAATTGCTGACTTTACTTGTACGTTTAAGGTTTTTTTTGTGAATTTCTCTTAAACCATTTTAACGATTGTGATTAAATAGGTTGTACATATAATAAATTAGATATTTTTTAAGATGTATAAATCATTTTCCACCTAAAAATAGGGTGAACCCTCAGTTTACATGATGGTCCACGCGCACCTCGCTTGCGCAGCTGGCTGGCTGGCCTCTGTCATCTTTGGAAAACAAAGTGTGAGTGATATCAAATTTGCATTTATTAAACAAAATAAATTCAAGTTGGTGTACATTGAACAGCTGCCTACGGAGTCCGACGCAAAAAATCTGGTGTGACAGAAACATCACTCAGCTTTCCTTATCCTATAGTATTATAAGAGAAAGAGAGTTATGGGATGTAGATTTATCACACCAGATTTTTGAAATTTATTGCATTTAAAATATTATTCTACATAATCAGTAGACTCCAGAATTATATAAAATACCATCCCATAGTGTAAAAAATTTTTGGAAGACTAATTAAATTAATATTTCAAATTAAAAAAATCTGGTGGGAATAAACGCACAAATACACAACTTTCTTTTACCTAAGGAAAGTTGAGAGATATGCTGTCACACCAGATTTTTACGTCAGGCCCCGGTAACCGTTCTGTGATTAATCTCTTAATAGAATAATGTACAGCCAATTTAATCAAAATTAGTTATTTAGAGTGGTTTAAGAGAAATTCATAAAAACCTAAAACATACATCAGTAAAGTGGGCCCCAGACAATTGTGGGGCAAATAAGGGTTAATACATTTCAAAGATCATCTAATAAATAATTTTTTATGGATATTAATCAAAATTGTAAAAGCAAATTTTGAGAACATCGAAAAAACTAAAAAAGTTCATCAATAAAGTACTAATACTCCGATTTTATTGGAAAACTTCGAGGTGCAACCGACGAGGGTACCTAATTTAAATTTAAAATTTCAACCTCGAACATTTTTTCGTTTTTGAGAAATCTTGTTCACACACACGGACAGACCATTTTTTTATCTCAAAACGTGTATTTCCCTTGAAATCTCGACATCTTTGCGATCCCAATACTTTCTCACTATATATTATATATATATATATAGATAAGAGAAAGTAAAAATGGTTCAAACAATATATATATTTTTTGAACCATATATATATATAGAGTGTATGTATGTGGAATAGTATTTTTACGGGTTGGTCCGCATTGATTGTTGAGTTAATCTCCAACCAAGGAAACCTTCCACAATATATATATATATATATTAACCTAATGGCTTGATTTACAATAACTATGTTGAAAAATTTTTCTTAAACTTATGCTTTCAAAAAATACTGTTGAAGTAGTTTTTGGCCAGAATGAAAGGGTTGTGAAATGATTAAGAAGAAATATATGTCTATCGTGAAATTAATAATATAATCAGATGGCTTATTTTGCTTATTTTTTGTAAAAAGTTCACTAGGATTACTTTTATTTTATAAGTAAATGAAACCCTGCGATAACTGACCCTTAAATAAGAGATTTCAGTTGTTGTTGATGGTGTGTCTTCCAAATGGCATATAATCAATTCAGGGTTCTTTCTTATGTACAGCGAGTAACATTATTCAAGTACAATTTACTAGGGCAGCCATGCTCAACATACGGCGCATCAAGCTTTTATATTCGACCTGGAGTACAGGGTCATGAATTTAAGTTTTTGAATATGGGCAAAAGAAAAAAAAAATTGAAATTATTTTTCCTATAAAAAAAAATCTATAAAACAGTTTCTTGTAATTGAATTGTACAAATGTAAAATAATATATTAATAATATTTTCTAAAAATCCAAGAAAACTAATGTTAGAGCCATTTATGATGGCCCCTCTCCCAGTGACCCAACTGATATTAGCTCAAATGAAAGAAGGATATATCAAAAAAATTTCTTTATATCTGACTGATGAAATATTTTTAAAAGCAGTATATGAGTTGTTTTGAATTCGATTTTTTTAATTTCGTGCTTCGAAATTAAAGCAAATGACAAACAGTT
The DNA here is from genome assembly GCA_010014785.2 of Anisolabis maritima. Classification (NCBI taxonomy): domain Eukaryota; kingdom Metazoa; phylum Arthropoda; class Insecta; order Dermaptera; family Anisolabididae; genus Anisolabis; species Anisolabis maritima. The sequence goes on from JAAAKE020007562.1 coordinate 20,542, forward strand.
TTGAAGAGCATTTAAGTGTTTAAGGCGAGGAGGGGGGGTTCAAATTTTTTCCTTAATATTATTGAAATTTTTTATTTTTGACTTTGAGGAAAAGGGAGGTAGGACCCTTTCCCGAATACGCCGCTGGCTACGGCCCTAACTAATTAATGTAGTCCGAGAGGACTGGTAAAGTCTGAGTAAAGCTAGTAAAAAGGCTTCTGCCTTGATCATAGGCAACCAATACGCTTAGAAGTCGAGACGGTAGCCTTAAAATGTACGTCCCCTTCAATTTTATTAAAAACATGATGCGATTTTATATTTATATATTTTGAAACTATTTATGCATTCGGCCATATTTTTATAGTTGATAAATAAAACTTTCCATTTTATTTTAATTTTTAATTTCTCTTACCTATATATGAAATATATATTGAGAATGCAAAAAAATCGATGTCGAGAATTCAACGGAAATACACGTTTTGAGGTCCCCTGAGCTTAAAAAAATGGATCTCACAAAATAAGATTTCAATCATTCAAAATAATAATAATAGATAATAAATAATAATTTGTATAAGTAGTAATTTCTTTGCAGTTCAAATGTGATAAATCAAAATATCTTCTCAATTATTAATTTTAGCAAGGAAATTAAGAGAAAACAAAAGGCCCAAAAGTTTTTATTAGGTTGGAGGGAAAGTTCTGTCGTATTTTAAAGAAAACATTTGAATCAATTAAATATCACAACTGTTGAACGGTATAAAAGAATTCCTTTTATATTATACAGCAGGTAACAAAAAAAAAACAAATAAAATTCCCAATGACTCACTAGCAACATGTTTTTTTGATTTATAAGCAAAACTACCTGCTTATTTAAAATACGACAGAACTTTCCCTCCAACCTAATATTACTCTGTCAACTTTTCGGGGACTAACACCAATCATCAGCACAAGGTTGTTAACAAAATAATATCTTTGCCTCATTTAATCGTTATGTTGATATATATGGTATATTATATTATATTAAATATTATCCCAGGCCATAGAGGGGGCCACTATCAGAGTGAATATTATTAATAATAAATTAATAAATTATTATTAATTTTAGCGAAATAATAATGTCTACCATTCTAATAGAAAATTCCCTTTGTATATGTGCGATGCCTCAGTCTAAAATATATGTTTATAATTTGGCGGGATGTTGCAATAAGTTGATTTCAAAGGCTTAGCCCTTTTGATAGATATGGTTGATTTAAATGCCTGAAGCGATGCGTGGATTTTGCCCTTTCCAGAGAACCACACACTAAGGCTAGCGGCTGAAGCCCCCCCCCCCCCCTGTTTCGCTGAACCAGACTATTATTTTAAACTGTTTTTCAATAAAAAAGAAAAATGTATATATATATATGCAATGAGTGATTTGGACTTTAAAGGGATGAGATAAACACACTTTTATTTAAAATATATGTAATACTATTATCTGATTAAATAATTAATGGATAGGTCATGACAAATATATTATTTCATGACAGATCTTATTCATTACATATTTTCAAGCAAAAAATAAATTTATTACCAAAAATTCGTATTTTATAGCATAAAGTTAATAGGGAATATTTTATTTGAAAAAATTATAGTTAGAAATTAAGAAGCACAGAATTCAAATTTAAAATAAATTTTCAGTAAATAAATTTTATTGTATATAGAGTCGTAAGTTGACAAATAGAAAGAAGATAAAGCGACAGCTCAAATTGCTTAATGTTTGTTACATTTTCTATTCAGAGGTAATATTCTCCTCAAATATATTTGGACAAACTCTATATTGTGTTTCGTCTTAATGGAAAATTAGAAGACATATGAAATCTGAAAATAATAAATTTAAAATTAGGTAAAAGATTATGAAATTGGATGATTTTGAATTTCATGTAGCTCTCCTAATTATTCATTATAATGAAAGAAAAGATACAGTTTGCCTACTTACTTTTGAGGGCGATAGTATACGGACTCTAGGACCTTAGTTTAACTTTATATAAAGTTTCAGCTATTAATTCCAAATTATCTCAACAAATATTAATTAAAGAAAAAAAAAAATTAAAAAAAATTTTTTTCATAATTTTAAACAACTTTTGCTGGAAATAAATTTTTTGTCCCCCACCCCTCAAGTCAACCCAAAGGGAGTCCAATATTTTTATTTTCTTTACTCTAATATATTAATTTTTAACTTTGCCGATCAACCCAAGGTTAGGCAATTAAGCTGGTAAACATCGGTTGGTCCATTAGCAGGGTGGGGGGTTAGTGGGCTGGAATATTTTTTTCCTACATAACATATAATTTTGTTTATATATCCTATTTTAAGTTTTTTGTAATTTTCCAATAAACCATTCTAATTATTTTGATTAAATTGACTTACGTATAATGAATTAAATAATCTTTAAGATGTATTAATCATTTTTCACCTCTAAATAATGTGGGACCCTAAATTATGGATTTTGAGAATCCCATAAAATATTGGACAATAGTTGCCATGACATCGAAATATAAATATTTTTAAATACTATGTTTTATTATAATAAACAGGATTTATTTGCCAATTTAATTTTTTTAGATTTATTTTATTTATTAGGCCAAATTTGGGATGGAAAAATTGATGGTACCAGTATTTAGCTCTTGTCTGCTGATATGAGGGTGGTTCAAAAAGTAACAACAAACTGAATTTTTTTCATATATATATTTCAATTAGAAATACAAAAAATGTGTCATTTCTCGACATAATCACCCTCCTTTTCAATACATTTCTTAAACTGGTGCAACCAACTTTTTTATTCTATTTGAAAAAAATATTTTTGGTTGTGTCTTGAGCCAAGAATGCACCGCTTCATCATTCCCAAATCGTTTTCCCTTCAAAGCGTCCTTCAGGATTTCAAACACATGGTAACCCCAAGGTGCGAGATCAGGGCTGTATGGGGGATGCTGTGGAATCTGAAATTTCAGTTTCCGAATCATGTCAAGAGTTTCAGCTGAGGTGTTGGGTCGAGCGTTGTTGTGAAGGAGACAGAAGTTCTCTTCGACGCTTTCGTATTGTTGGCTTTAGTTCCTTCTCCAACAATGCGCTGTACTGGGCCTTATTCACTGATCCATCCCTTCCTAATAATGTTCCAAAATAGGCACATTCATATCCAAGAAGAGAGTGAAAAGGATCTAGTCGACTTCTTCTTGGTTGGAGGACGTATGCTACCATTCTGACTCATAATGATGCACCCAGGTTTTTTGTTATTGTGAATTTGCTGTTACTTTTTGAAACACCCTCGTACTATCGGAAAGAAAAAAATATGTCGACACAAAAAATAATGGTGATAACACATCACATTACTTTCTCTTAACTAACTAGGGAGGGTAGGAGAAAGTTATGTGACGAGAGGTTAGTCACACCAATTTTCTCATTTTTTTAAGTCACATTTTTTAAAGATAGATGACACCTTCAATTGGATTCACAAAATTATGATTAATAAATGGTTGAATCAACAAATGAATCACTATCCCGTTACAAATATACAAACTCCCTCAAAAATACTCGGACCACTTGTATCTTTGGTTTCGTCTTAAAATTAGAAGAGCTACATTAAATTCAAAATCATCCAATTTTATAATGTTTTACCTATTATTAAATTTTTTATTCTCGGATTTAATTCCATTGAAATAAAACCAAACAAACAGTTTGTGCAATTACATTTGAGGGGGATAGTATATATTGATATAAATTTTAATTTTTAATAATATAGGGCCTTATTACTTAAGATATTTTACATGACAGATGTTTAGATCTTTTGTATGTTTGGTGGTTAATTTATATTAATACTATTTACGTTTTTTTTTTTTTTTTTTTTTTTGAGAATCACCGTTGTGCAGCGCTAATATATTGAAACATGCAATATATAGGCCCAAATTGGGTGTTTCTCATATCAGCAGTGACTGATCTGTTCTGATTTCAAAAATACAAACAATGACACTAAAAAATTCCTAGAATAATGAGTAGAATTTAAAAAAAAACCAAAACAAAAACCAATGCAACTTCTAAATTAATATAGAAGCTGCTATCTAAACCAAAAAACAAACTCTACCTAATAGAATAATAATAATATAGTTTATAGTATAGAATGTCAACAATGCTATGTGGGCCAAACAAAACGAACAGTTGGCTCAAAAGTCCAAAAGCAAAAGAACTCAATAACAAATGTCAAAAAATCCACAGCTCTGGTGCAATAGGCCACAATGTTCAATTTCAACAATCTGAAAATACTACATTACTAAGAAGACATACAGAATTGAGAAAATTAGTCGCAAAAAAACATCCACAACTATCAAAATGTTTTCAGATTCCCTGAGTTATTCAAGTTTTTGTAATGTCTCTGTCTCTCTCCCTCTCTCTGTGTGTGTGTATGTCTGTGGTAATTTCTTTCGCCCATGATAACTTAAAAAATAATTATTCGATTATGTTGAAAGTTTGAACAGATAAAATAGACCTAAATGCCGAGAATTCAATAGTTTTTGGTAGACATAGGGCCATTTGAGGGGCACTTGGTGAGGGGATGCAATATTTTTTTCTTAGATAACAGAGTTTTTATTATTAGACCTACCCCCCTATAACAGAGCATTGTTAATTGCCATTCAGGCAAAATCAAATCTATCAATAAAAGCAAAGAATTAATTGAATTTTATAATGGATGTGTGATTTAAATATATTAAGATTATAAATTATTCTTTAAATTATAGACTTAAATAAGAATCTCTCCTATACTATTATTTACTAGTATTTGGTCGGCAAAGTTGACCGCTCGATTTATTCCGAACGACTTGTTTTAAATTGTTCTTAAATATCTATTTGAAATTTTTTTTGCTTTTTCTATGACTAAATTGTAACATTAACATTTTTTCCTTCTTGTCTTTTAAAGAAAATTTTATTATCTTTCATTTGAGTTTGAAAATTTGAATTAACCAAGGTAGAAATTTTAAAAATCGGGGCGAGAAAAAAATGACTAGGAACTGATAGAATCATCAAGTTCTCCTTATTCGCATAATTTCACCTAAAAAAATAGAGGGAATTTTTTAATAATTTTACTGTGGATTGACCTATATATATGTATATGTAGCAGACAAAGTAGGCAGGGTCAGCAATAAGGCAGCCTTTGGATGGTCAATAAAAACTCAAAATTCAAAAGGTTTACTTGTTCATCTTCAGTCCAATTTGTAGTATTTATGTCCAAAGGTGGTCAGTACGTATATGGAATAACATAACAATGATACATATATAAGTGTGTGAGTGATGAATTTTCATCATTCACACTCTAATGAGACTGTACCATAAATTAACATCATTTCTCAATTATGAGTTTTTATATCCAAAAGCTGATTTATTGCTGATTCTGCCCCTTCCTTTCTTATAATTACAACACAGCAACAACTCTCTTCTTTCTATATGTATATGTATTTATTATATATAAATAGTATCGGTTTCAAAATAGGTTGGACAAACGCTATCTTTTGTTTCGTCTTAAGAGATAATTATCTTCTGTAAACCTGGGAAAGACAAACGCTTACCTTCGGATTAATCTTACTAGTTAATTATGATCTACACAAAACACAAGGCAGCAAATTATGAATGAATGATGAAAAAAGTAAGAAATTTGCTATCCTATGTTTTTATGTCAATCCGAAGGTAGGCATTTGTCCTTCCCACGTTAACAAATGATAAGAGAGATACATAAAAAAATAATATATTTCATAGTAGGTAAAACATTGATTTGATTATTTTGATATTTATATACATTTCTATGGTTTTTAGGGTCCGAGTACCCGCCGAGTTAAAAATACTCGGACCCGATCCTCGGTCTAAGATTTGGTGAGAGGCTGACGTCACTCACTGGAATGTAATTATTATTATTATTAAATTTGTATCTTCTCCTGTTGCAAAATTAATAGTTAAAAAATTACTTTTATTAAAATTTGTTGAATCTAACTTTGCAAGGTTTTTATTTTTTGACTGATTATAAATACTGTATTGATTAATTTTTAATTAATAATTTATTAAATATAATATAATATATACAGAATGACTTGGTTCCGACACATTCGATCCGAACTAGTCGAGTCCAAAAAAACCGAGACTTCCCAAACTTAAATTATTTTTTATGATTAAACAAAAGATAGAGTTTGTTTAATTTATTTAGAGTTGTATATGTATGTGTAGTATAGTGTGCTGTCGAGAGATCATCCAGGTCCCGGATCTGAATTTTATAGTTAATAATTATTTTAAAAATTATCTCTACTTGGGCTGCCCCGGCCAAAGTGAAGAACATCCTTCAAGATTTATGTTTACAAACAAGGCCAAGCGTTGCTGAACCTTGGATGGGTGGAACAAGAGTGTTGAATGGCCGCCGCAACACATCAATTTTTCAAATAAAATATATGTATATTTCAAGTCACAAGTGAAATTGAATTAAAATAAAAAAAAATCTGTATTTTATCCCACACTCTGAGCCATTTCATAGGTGGGGGACTAGATGAGCCAGAGACGAGCATGACACTTCCCTAGTATAACGACAGACCTGGTTATAATGATATTTTCAATATATATGTATTTAATTTTATATTACTGTAGTACATTTTCAGTATTTAATGACAATTATCTTAAAAAGATTCATATCACATTCTCATTGAAAAGTGTTCTGCATATTTGAATCAGAAATTCTATCCTCAGATTGTTTTTTGATAAATTTCATAATTTAAAAGCGATTAACTTGAGCAGGATTAACTGTGTTATTTTATTTTAATGAAATACAACAGTTGGCTATTCATCTGATGACCTCCAGAGAATGAGTAGACCAAAAGTGGTATTTTATTTAAATAAAATTTAATTTTAACAAAATAATAACGCAGTCAAATGCGAAAAAATTTTATTTAATACTTCTATTTTTTTCATTTTAAAATGAAGGTATATTAATGTAAGTAAGTAAGTGTTATTATTAATATTTCAAATAATAATTTTTATAAATAAATTGGTAAATAATAAATATTATAAATAAGAGTTAATCAAAATTTTAAAGATTGGTTATATTATTACTTGGAAATATAATAGAGGGAAAACATTTTTCTATGAAAAACGGTGAGGCACTCATATATGTTTTTTGAGCCCAGCTGCCAAGGGAAGGGTCTGTTGGTTAAACTACCTTGCGAGCATGGCGATGGGAACGACGAAAGGAAGCTGTCCTTGCTCTGTCGAGTGGCTCGTGGTGGCTTGATGGCACTTGGCCCATTCCGGTCACCAACTTATTTTATTTAATTAACAAAGCACACAAAATTCAAAAATAAACTAATTAATTGATTAATTAAATTTCACTATCGAGTGTCTTTCGGCAAATTTACGTGTTGATTCAAAGTTTCAACTCGACTGCAGTAGCAGGCAAAGCTCAGGCAGCTTCCCCCTCCACGTGGCCAATGTCTTCCCCACCACTTCACATGAGAAGAAGTGACTCATGTTAACAAAGCCCGTGGTCACAAAATCTATACGTTATTCAAATGCGTCCAACTCCAGTCAATTGACTATACATTGCTTCAGGTATTTCAAGCAATACTATTCAACTCTCTCTCTCTTTCTCTTTCTCTTTCTCTCTCTCTCTATCTCTCACGTCATAGAAGGCTGGGAAATACAGCCATGCATTCTTTTTTGCCAATACCAAAAACGAAGTTTATTACATTCAAAATTCATCATTTTTATCTATATATTACCATTCAAATCCAACAAATCTCTAGGTAGGTAAATTAAAAACAAATCTTGTCAGTTTTTTTTTTTTTTTTACATTTTAATAAATTAACTATAGCATTAATATTCAGGAAAATTTTGTTCACAATTAAAAAAGTAGAAAGAAGGGAAAAATCGTTTGAAACGAACAATATTATTATATTTTAAATCTGGGATAGTCTGTTGATGATTGATGTATTAATATATCAAATAATTCTGGAGATAATTTTCAGGTCTTTATTTGAAAAATCCTACTAGGATTACCGATATTTCGGAAAACCACATTTCCTTCTTCAGGACTAGTGGGGAATCAAAATATAAATCTTCCCATACATTTCGTTATCATAATTATTATAAATGGTGGAAATTAAAAAAATTTTCAGAATTCAAAAATGTGAAAAAATTGCAGGCTTGAAAAAAAACAGATAGTAAAAAAATTACAAAAAATAAAAAAAATGTTATACACTTTTATTTAAAATACACTAAAGAGGAAATTTTTTGCATAAAATTGTTGAATATTTATAACAAAAAATAAAAGCGCGGGCATTTTATGAATATTTTATTTAATTTCCGATCGGTTGATTACTAAACGCGTTGATATCACT
>JAAAKE020007585.1:0-11028 GCA_010014785.2 Anisolabis maritima
CCTCCCGAAAAGACCAGGATTATTTTGTGTTTTTTTTTTCATATTTGAAATCTGAGGATGTTTATTTAATAATTATATATATATATATATATATATATATATATATATAAACTCACTCTAATAAGAATATACTATTTGAATTTATTATTTTTTAAAAATATAAACTAGATAGGGGAAGAGCACACGAAAAGGATCCTGAAACGGACCTGTATATTCTTCAAATAAATAAACACATTTGAGCCGAAAATTTCGACCTTATTAACAATCATTGGTATGAATTATTTATTTGTATTTTTTTTTTTCTAATCGAAAGTTGTTTATCAAGGTTTTTTAATCTTTCGGCATCTGAGGCCATATAGATATTAAACATACATACAATGATCCAGGCATATTTATTTAAAACAATTTGTATCCAATTTTATTTAAATAAATTTGAACAATATTATTTTGAATGTATTGGGAGCAAACAATTCAACAGAGCTCTTTCATACACACACACACACACAATTAATGATTGTAAAATTTTTTTATGTATTTTACAATAACTCCGAAACGTAATTTTTAACAATTTTTGGTCTTGAGGAAGTTCGTGACTTGCGCCCGAATCATCGAAAATATAATTGTTTTATTTTTTCCCTGGGTGCACTGTCCTTTCTTCGCCGTCTACATAACTAACCTCTATCATTTTATTACTCTGGACGGAACCCTTAGATCATGAATTCTCTATTCTAAGGAGCCATTTAATATTAATTTATTATTTTCTCAACTAAATGGTAAAATCATATAAAAAAATTTCAACCCTACTGAGCATTTAAAAAAAAAAAAAATAAATTAGATAAAAATATCTAAAGCTAATAAAATCTTTTTGGTGCGAATCCCTTTGCTTTGAAAGGTATTGGGTTTTTTAATTTAGGATGTTTTGCATTTCGTTGTATTATGGTTTATATGTGCCTCTCTGCCAGCCACGAATTCCTCCCTCGATTCTTGATTTATTTGATCTTAAATTCGTCCCCACAAAACTCGGACAATAAATGAATATTTTTTTAATAAAAAAAACTTATGTTCTGAAGAGCAAGTACATTATAAAAACATCTGGGAATGTGCAAAGCTGCATTGTCACAACCAACTGGAATCTGTGCAAGAGTTGAGGAATTACTTATCAACAGTTTAACAATAATAATGTGAATTTATAGATTTCAGTATCTGAATTTAACTTCAAAATTGTGATATTTGGTGACCATGGACCCATTTTAAAATTTTTTCAGATTTCTACTTGAACTTGTTTTTGGCGCTTTATCCGAAACTTTTAAAAAGTATTCGAAAAAAAATTGTTCACTGATACAGAGAATACAATATCGAACTTTTCAATTTTGTTGAAAATCAAATGAAAATTTTTGGAGGAATATAGAATATACTTAGCTTATCATTCAAAAAAAGAGCCCGATCTATTCTTGACAAAAATGATCATTTGAACAATATTCTAGGAACTCGTTCACAAATGAAACAATTTTGCCTATTCAAAAACATTGAACCAACAGTTTCCCATATTGTGATGTTAGTGAATACCAATCATTTAAGCAACAGCTCTTCCAAGTTTTGCCAAGTCAGAATTTCAAATAATTGTTTTAATCCTTTTCATCCTTTTTTTTTATCTACCAAGATAATGGTGTGTTAGCCACCTCTTCCTCATCTAATTTATTTCTTAATTTAATAATAAGAATGATTTCCGGTGAGACTTTCGCTTTTGTTTTCTGGCTGTGCTTTTTCTTAAAAGCAAAGATTTTCGGAGAGGGTTGGGAAAAGATGTAATTACTTAAACAATTATGAGGCGACGTCACAGGGTGATTAAAGAATGTAAACCCGGGTCCTGGGTAGGGCAGCAGCAGCAATAGCAGTAACAGCAGCAGTAGCAGCTCTGTCTGTCCTCTTTCGGCAACTCGCCTCGCCTCCTCGCCTCGTGTGTGCACTGAGTGCATTTGACGGCTGAGATTTCTTACTACACAAAAGGGCTTTTGATAAATTGACTCTAATTTGCCGAAGGGGAATTCCCTCTCTCTCTCTCTCTCTCTCTGTACGCTGTGTGCACAAGAGAGTGAGAGAGAAAGAGAGAGACTGGGAGGGACAGCAGTTAAGTTGGAAAGAGACGAGATATCGATTCGAGACCGAGTTCGAGTTCAACTTGCTTGCTTACGCCTCGAGTCACATGCTGACTTGAGCCAAGACTTTAATGATTCATCCTAAAGGAAAATATCACCATTATATTATATTATATTCTAGATTAAATATTTAAAGATATAATCAAGTACGTCGTAGACCTTATTAAAAATTAATTATCGTTGATATTCTCTTCAAAAATTTGTATAATTTATTAATAATAATCTATAATATTGCCTACAGTATAATGTTTTAATAACAATAAGCCTAAAGCTGAGCACGACTGGCTTAGTCTCTCCCTCACATCTCAAATGCTCACTCCGAATCGCGGACTCAAAGAAAGAATATTTTTGAAAATTCAACATTCCGATAGTATTTCAAATCATCCAATGAAAAATAAATTCCAAGGAATGCCACGGGACTTTTCTATAACATTATTAAAATTTGTAATAATTCAATTTATATAATAATCCGAGGTCAGATTTTTATAACATTAAATGTCTGACTTTTATGATGTTAAAAAGTAAAAAAAGGCAAAATAAGATGGGAAAATAATTTTAAAAAAGCAAATACCATAAAGCCCTCCAAAAACATTCTCAAAGCATTTAGAATATGCGCTTATGACTAGACCTATTTTTTCCTTCTCGAAAGTTTTTTTACCTTTTGTTTGATTGTTTTTTAAGAAGTATCCCCGGTTATTTCCGCCTCTACTACCACCTCCCCATAGCTACGCCAATGGCTTGCTCTTTTCTTTTAACTTTGATCCTGTCCATATTTATTTATAGAAAAAATTAAAACTTTCTTTTTAGGGGTTTTATGATAAAAATGTATTTATTCTTAATATATGACAGCATTTTAAGCAAAATAATCAAAATAAGACAAAACTTGAGATCGAGTCCTTGAAACACCCATATTAAAACAAAATTTGGTTAGTTAAAATATTCTCTGCGCATTATAGAATATGCATTTATTACTGAACCCATGAGTCTAAAAACTGGCCTCGCAAAATAGTCTCTCTCTCTCTTTTTGTGTGTGTATGTGTGTAAATGAAGAAATCTACGAAGCTGAAATTTTATATTTAAGCTATATATCCACGTCGCTTGCACCTTGAAGCTTTTCAATAAAATCGGCCGAAGAGTACTAGTACTTTACTGATGTAGTTTTTTTAGTTTTTTTTTGTTTCGATTTTCTCAAAATTCGCTCAAACAATTTTGATTAAAATTCATATATCAATTATTTATTAAATGCTCTTTGGAATGTATTAACCCTTATCCGGCTCAATATTGTTTGGGTTCTATTTTACTCTTCTACGTTTTTGGGTTTTTTGATTTTTATTAACAAAATCTAATTAAATTGGCTGTACATATAATAAATTAGATAATCTTTAAGATGTATTAATCATTTTTCAACTCCAATTAGTGTGGGACTCTCTATTTAAAGGACCCTCTCGGACGAAAATAATGGCTTTGCGCAGCTCGCTTGTGCTGACTGTTGCCAGCCTCTTCTAAGCGATGGCGATGTGTTAAGAATTCACCTTTTTGCTTGCATATGTCCTCACATTGTGTTACTATACAATAAAATAATAGCAGAGTAATAAATCAAATTTAACGATGATTAGAACGGAAGCGTACCCTGAATTTTTGTGGTTGAATCACGACGAAATTTTGTTCGGTAAATGTTTATTGGGCAAATTTTTCCATCTTGAAATTTCAAATTTATTATCTTTTTTTATGAATATCTTTCAGGTGCAGGTATTTTTTAAAATTTTCTTTAGATTTGTGGTTTCCCGGCCCTTCTATAAAAAAGTTGCCTATACTAGGCAAATTTTTATTGCTAGTTTTTCGAAATTAATTATTATTTATTCAGGTGAATTTTATTATTTTATTTATTTATTTTTTTGAAATTTCATTTGGCATATCAAATCTTTACATCGAAGTAGTCATTGAAAACAAATGAAATCACATTTATCATAGAAATTTGGGCTTATTAAAATTTATTAGAGTCAAATTAATAGAGAGAGAAAATAAAATTTCACACGTGTTTCATAACAAAAGAGGCTTTTTCTATTTTTTATATATATATATAAAGCGTACTTTCCAAAAAAATGGCAAGCATTGTAGTAAACCGAATAAATTGAGGGCGATAATATCAATAATCGAACCCCGTCGTTTTCCCCTCCCCATTTTGTGAATCATACGACCTAATAATTCAATAATAAATTCCGAATAGAGGGAAAAAAATGAGTTTTTTTTTTTTTTTTTTTTTGAAATTTTATTTATAATCCCCTAATTTCGAAGTCAATTAAGTGAAATAAATACAATAATATAATAGAATTCACCAGTGGGGTGAGGGCAAATCTTTTGTAGTTTTTCCCTTTTTTTTTTTTTTGTGGATGATATATTCTTTGATGTTATAATTTTAGGGGGGAAAATCTAATATGTCAAATTAAAATCTTATTCCTAAAAAATTAAAATCACATGCAACCAGGAAGAACAGGAGGAAGAGAGAGTGGGGACTTTAAAAGGCTTTGAGGTTGAATTTGCAAGATTGGACAATGTACGTTTTAGTTTTTTAAGAAACAGGGAGGTTGTTCCAATCACAGAAGGCATAACATGCGGAATAACATGGAATTGACTAGTCGCGAGTTAAACGAAGTTGGGACGATGACTTCCTTCTATTGCGGACAAATGGAGAAATGATGGATTTTATTTCAATTCTATTTAATTAATTAATTTTATTTTAAGTACACCTTATGAGATTTTTAGTTATTTATATAAAGCTGATGAGGAATATTTATATGATATTTTATAAAATTTATGGAAAATTGGTCCCATTGCTTAAAAATATTATAATTGGTGGCCAATATATATATATGTGTGGAATAATGTTTTCCCGGGTTGGCCCACGTTGATTGTTGAGATTAACTCGACGTTTCGGCTCTCCTTTTGGAGCCATTTTCAAGAGTTTTGTGTTAGGAAGTGATGTTTCTGTTTTCGGGGTCGCAATCTTGCTAGTCTCCAAGTTTGGTAGGTGGAAGTGGATGTGGATGTGGGCTTGAGCTCGAAAGAGCGACCAAGCAACACCTCGACCCGGGTACTAGGCAGATTGAGGCTCCGGATCCGAGCCGAACCAACCAACGCGACAACCGTCACCACACCATCCAACCAAAACACTTCCTAAAAAACAATCGAAACAACCACTACCTAGAACACAGAGTCCAACACAAGCCTCAGAAACATCCACACACACAACGACTCGAGGAGTAGGCAGATTGAGGCCTCGAAGTCAACCCAAACAAAACACTAACAACACAACCCCCAACCAAGCCCGCCCTGGACCTCTGAGCGAAATCCAAACCACCGCCACATCCACCGACCAAACTTGGGTACTAGCAAGATTAGCAAGATTGCAACCCCGAAAACAGAAACAAACCACCTCCACCATCACTTCCTAACACAAAATTCTTGAAAATAGCTCCAAAAGGAGAGCCGAAACGTCGAGTTAATCTCAACAATCAATGCGGACCAATCCGGGAAAACATTATTTCACATACAACCAACAGCGGAAACCTTCCAGAACATATATATGTATTACTAATTTAATAAAGTGAAATGGGGCAAGGGCGTTAACGGGCTATATTTATTAATACCTGAATCAAATTATCCGGTATCATATGTTGAAATCCACTAGAACTTTGTGTTATAATAGTTGTCGCAATAAAATATCCAAGTTCCTCTTATTTAGCTGGTCTTGTCGCCTTGTTGTAAATTTCTTAATTATATTAATCTTGAAATATATTAATGAAATATAAATTTATTTATTATTATGTAATATCTAGGTGTTTATTAACGGCTATTAGCCACCAGCATTTTACGTTCAAATCCAATTTCTAACAAAAATGAACCCAGCAAGTGTTTGTTACTCTAGAACAGGGATTGGCAGACCGCGGCACGCGGACTGCATGCGGCAAACGCGGCTTCAACTGCTGCTTTACCCTTAATATAATAAGCATGATACACGGCCGCTGAACGAACTCAAAAAGCACATTCTCTGCGTACTAGCATCCCCCACCGGCTTTTGCCAATTTGCAAAGCCTAAAAAGTGTTACGTGACAAGTAAATAAAATAATAAGAAAAAATTTTTTTTCTATAAAATTTAGTTCTTTTTTCAAAAAGTTTTTAGCAATCCTCGTGCCTAAAATTTACCGGTACTTGATGCTCAAAAGTTTGTGAATCTAGATGAAGGGAGCGGGATGATTCCATACAATAATATGCACTTTATCTTTCCAGTTTTAAAATTGTTTAAAATTTACCATATATATGCCAATACTTATATTTTCTTCGTGATCAAATAAAGGTGGAGGGAGGAGTAAGGCCTTACAAGCTGTTTGAGGGCTTGTTATAGACTGTTTGTATGGGTACGTATTATTACATAGATCAGGGCAGCTGATCCCTTGTGATCATGTCTAAGGTGAACACAAAGGCCCCAATCCATTCACACGTAGAGAAGGGGATGCCATTAAAAGGCTATTTTAGATAAATAATTGCCTGTTGGGGAGAGATGGTAAAGGCGTGTGCGATTTGTATGTATGTGTGTGCTATACGTTTATGACTCCAGAAGAATTCAAAGGTCGACTCAGGGCGGTTTGTTTGCCCAAGGAACATAAATAAGAGATGTAGACAACTTCACTGTTTATACATTTTAAGAGCGTTAGGATTCTTTGTAAATTCACTAGGTTGATGTATTTAAAAAAAAGTAAATAAAACTTGAAAAATTTTTGAATTTGTGATTTTAAAAGAGCTCTCGTTAATCTAATCTAATTCTTTTTTTTTTTGAGTGTTAATAATTCTATTTAATTGGATACCAAATGATTTAAATAAACGGAGTCTAAATGGCCTCAGATACCGAAAAAGACAGGAAAAAAAATTATTTGGAACAAATATCCTCTAATAGTACTAGTTCTTCTCCAATTAGTGGGAAAATGGCGTTCCAACTGTTCCATCTGAAACTGTTAAAAAGGAAAGTCTATGAATTTAGAATGCAAAAAACAAGGAATCAATTAACGACATAAAATTATAGGAAATTAAAAAAAATTTGGTTGAACCATTATACTTATACTTTCTTTTAGTGAAGAACAGGTGTGGAGGAGAGGGGGGGTGGAAGCGCCACAAATCAACATTAAAAAAAGGAGAAGCAAATGAATAAATTGAGAAAGCCTGCATTAGTCCTTTAGTGATTCCTGTAAAAGCAAATAATAACTAAGTCTGTTGGGCGTTGTTTGAAAACACCAACTATTTCAAAGAAAGTTCTATCAGTCCATACAAAAACTAATTTCTGCAGCCCATGTTAGTCTATAAGTATGATACATGTCGACAATATATTTTATAGTGGCGTAGTTTTTTATTTCTTTGACTATTTCCTTAAATATTTTCTTAATTGGACAAGGCCAGGTGTTAGTGTCAGAAGAATAAAATTAACGGTTTTTTTTTTTAATTATGAGTTTTTCTTTGTTTTGACAGATGTGCAAATGTTTCGGTAGACCGCAGCAGCCATCATCAGTATCTGTTATGTTTTATAAAATATGACATCTGAAACTGTTAAAAAGGAAAGTCTATGAATTTAGAATGCAAAAAACAAGAAATCAATTAACGAAACATTTGATCCTTAACCAGAAGAAAATATTTAAGCAATTAGCGAAATATTTATTCGATTTCGTATTTAGGACTAACATCCAAGCAAAACCGTAAAAATAAAAATGGATCTTCTTTCACTATCTCGAATGAAATTTGCTAGACTAGGGAAACCTGTCTTTTCACTCCTTCATTAACCCCATGGAGTAAAGTTTAAATAATCTAATCATTTTTCATTAAATTATGAAGCTCTCATATCATTATTATTTATGATTAATGTTAAAAAAAAATCATTTCTCACTAATAAATCTCTTTTTTTGTTATTTCTATTAAGATAAATTCGGATTTGATTTGATTTGTGTATATCGTCTTTGCTTATATAACAACGTTATTGTTAGCGTTTAGCTTTAGCGTCACCGTCTTTTTTCGTAAGGTGGTGGAGGTGGTGGGAGTAGCGTAGGGGAGGGGGTTAAAGCCAGCCGCAACGAGCAGCCGAGGTGCCAGGAGGGGAGGTACTGGTGGGGGTTAAAAAATTCAATAATCGCGCATCGGAATCCGGGCTCAGCTCCACTCACTCTCTCCCACTCTCTCTCTCTCTCTCTCTTGGCTGGCTATAGACGACGCGCCGGCTGCGTTTGACGTTTTATGTTTTATTAAGTGGGGTTTTTAGGGAAAATCTAGGGTGTGGGTGGTTATAGGACGCCTTATTGTTTGAGCCCAAGCGAATTAGAGAGGTTTTAGGTCTATGTATGTGTATGAGTATAGAGGGGAATAATCACCCCCTCACAGATATATCCATTGGAACAAATGGCTTGTGAAAGAGAAATATAATCTATTTATGTAATATTATACATACGTTGGCGTTTAACATACATTACCATTGAGGCCTGCAAGAAGTCATTTCGCATTGATTACCATTTATTAACGCGAGAGAGGCCTCTCTCTCACGAGTATTTTAAGTGCACAAACATTTCATTTTAATTCAAATTCCTCCTTTAACTTCATTACTCAGCAAGGAGAGAAGAGCCACGCCCCCTTCAAGCAAGTCAATAAAAATGACTATTGAATTATTATTATTATTATTATTATTCAAATCATCATGAGAGGCAAGAGAAATTCTGATTTCATTAACTAACATTATCTAATAATTTAATAATTAAGAATGTATATCTTGCTGACTTAAATTAGATTGATTTATACATACACTTCGTTCCGTATATCAATTACGTCACACTTTAAGTAAGCCTGTTTATAATTTATAAATAACTTCAACCTTATATTTAACTGGTAATTTAATAAAATAGTTTGAATTAAAATATATATATAACACTAGCAATACTAAATTAATTTAAATAAAAAATTTCCTAAATTCGCATCATGCGCTTACGGGATTATAAAACTTCAAATCGTCTCAAAAGAAATTGGACCAAACGCTATTTTGTTTCATCTTAATGGATAATTAAGAGCGTTACATAACATCTTGAGGAAGGAAACAGGAACCCATCTCAGTATCATACCATGAAAGGTACTTACCTCAACGTGTCAGCCCCAGACACAAATGACTGAAGAAAGAGTCCTAACATCTATGGTAAAAACGGTAAATTCAAAGTTGCTAAGACATTTTCAAAGTTGCTCGAAGAAGTAAAGATGATTAAATGCAAAGGATGCTGGATGAATTGGAATTTATTTGTAGGCAGCAATCATTTCTTGGTCTAAAATTATAAAGACCTGATGCAGTCCGAAAAGCTATTGCCGAAAGGTAAACGAGTGGAAAAAAAATAAAAACGTTTTTCGTCTTCTTGACTGCAAATAAATCCGAAAAATCTAGAAATCCTGGGTTCAATTCTTTTCAGCCTCATAATCCGATACCAACAATAAAAAATTCAACCCTTAAAATTTTGATAAAAGGATGGCTCTCTCTGGATCTTTAGATCGAAGCAATTATTTAAAATAAAAAAAAGCAACGAAGTTGCAACACTTTCTCACTCTTTTTAGCCATATTCTATGGGAATATAAGATGGCCGCTCTACAACCCTCTCAAAGTATGCTAATCATCTCAAGTTGGCTTTTATTATTTTTCTAGGTTTTGTTGTTTGAATAAATAAATATCTTTGCATTAATTGAATTAAAAATATTATATTGACTTTTAACCAATATATATATAAGTAGGTAGTATAAATGGCCTCAGATACCAAAAAGATCTTAAAAAAACAGAAAAAGAAAAAATATAAAGGGATAAAATAAAATTCCACTTTTCTCTCCATGGTGACGTGCCTCTGTACTATCTTATACTCAATTTTTTTTTTTCGTTTTCTCTTTGAAAGGATCATTATGAAAATTGGTCCAAGACTGAAAACAAACGTCTCAACTATTATCACCGAGTTTCAAAAATTTGGCTCAGCGAATGCTGAGAAAATCGTTTTGGGGGGGGGGGCCTATTTCACTGCGCCCTGCGTACCGATTCTCTTCAAATTTTAATCCCTTCTTAGGCGCTCCTAGGGCTATAAATATTCCGATCATCGATCAGTTTTCAAATAAATATCCTATATTATGTGTGTGTGAGTGAACGTTGATATTAGTATTATATTTCCTTTCCCTTTTTTTTTTTTTTTTTGTGAACCTATCATATCATATCTCCCCCTGCATATATAGGCCTATATATAGAAAAATAAAAAATTCAAGTTTGGTTTAAGCAGTGATCTGGAATTTTTATATCACAAACGATGACCGTTTTTATCGCTCGTTGAATATGGTAAGCTGCTGATGCAATTGTTAAATTTTACACATATTTTCGCCCCTAAATTGTCCATGACTAAGCATATTTTCTCTAGAAAAAAAAATTGAAAATATATAGAAAAATCTGGTGTCTTTCTAAGGACATCAGAAAACTTATGATTATCCCGTAATTTTTTAAATTTAAATATTTAACTATCACTAGTTTCTTTATTCTTTATCTTCTTAAAAGTCTGTGAATCGAACAGAATCTTTAAATAAAGAATTGAAAAAATATGATATACTGGCAAAACTACCATGAGTTATGTTTATTAATTTTTAATTTTATTTTCAAAGAAGTCTTTCTCAAAAGTAACATTTTTCTCGATCTTAGTATTCCTTTGTTAAGATTTCTTTAAATCATTATATAAATTTATTTAGTGCCACGCCCTCCCCAAACACCCCCGCTCAGGATTATGTTTTCCTATTAAAATCAAACATTTTTTAAGTTAAAAAATTTTGAAAATAAAAA
>JAAAKE020007607.1:0-11028 GCA_010014785.2 Anisolabis maritima
GAAATCCACCTACTTTAATCCAGATTTTCAGATCTGTAAAGAAATAGTCATAAATTCACTTAATTTTAATTGCAGAAATTTACATAAATAAGCATATTAGCAAACATAATCCCCTTAAGTAAAAATTGTTCTTAGAATATAAAATTGGGGAAGGAAACAAATTACAGTATTTAATTAAAACAATATTTTTTAAAATTTCTTTGAATAAATTGGTATAAGAATACCAATACCCTAGGTCTAGGTGGAGGGGGCTGGTCTAGTCCAAAGTTAAAGAAATTTTCAAAAAACAAAATGAGGAAATATGGGAGAAATATAAACAATTTATGTTTATTCTGTAGTGGTTAATTTGAGTTAGAGAGAGAATTCTGGGATGGTGAAAAATAAAAACAGCTATGTTCTAGTTGTCGACGTTTTATACCCATTCCACGCACTTCACTCAGGGCTAACAAGTAGTCAATATTTATATATATCCATGTTAGGAAAATAAATTGCTCAAGCAACTGTTATATATATATGTTAATTGTTAGCATAGGACAGATTTATTTATTTGCTAAACAAAGGTTCACATGAGTGCTAGACTCAAATCAGCTGCTGCAGACGGAAATCCCGTCTCCAACTTAAGTTCAAATACAATTTGGAACACAAAACACTTCAAAAAAAAAAAAAAAACCTTAACTATACTGAAGAAAAAATTTTGGGCTTCACGCCCCAAATAAAATCCCTGATTACACTTCTAAAGATTGCCAAAGAGATAAAGATTGTTATATTTACATTTTTTTGAATTCTTATTTCGAAACAATTTCATTAATTTTAGGAGAAATAAAAAATTTAAAAACATGCAATAAATGATAGTAAAGAGTATATAAAAATCCATTTACCTTTAGAGTAATTGGAAAAAATAAATTTACAAATAAAATTATTATTTTAATTATTTTAACCTAAATAAGTAAAAGCTCCGAACATCTTCAAGACCGGCACGATAACAAAAAGTGTTAAAGAAAAAGAATTTGAGCTAATAATTAAGAAAAAGCCTTGTTTTATAGCTATTCGCCAATAATCGAGATCTGAGTGAATATAATAAAACACAGTGAAAATGTAACGGATTTTTATCAAATATATTTTTAAATGTCGAGTTTTTAGTTAAACCGGTTGGTTAATAAATAAATATTGAATGAAATAAAAACTGCACCAGATGGTGATTTTAATTCCGTTAATTTTAAGTGGAGGAGGCGCAAAATTAGATTGCAAAGTGCAGTAGATATAGAATGTAGAGAAAAAGAGGTCAAGTTCAGAGCAGATGATGATACCCCGCCCACTCCAATCCGGTGAGGCCAGAGTTAAAAATCACGGATTTACTTTCTCACGCTCCTTGTAATTGAAAATATCACATATGCTTCAAATTATTCTTTTTTTTTTTTATTAGTATAAAAAAAGTTAATCCCAGAAAAAAATAAAAGATCTTATTTTAAGGTCCATATGTGGTGTAATTATTTGGCAAAGAAAAAATATTAAATCATGAAATACCGTAAATCAGCGGTCGCCAACCTTTCGGACCTCACGGACCACTAACTAAATTCAGGGTTTGAATAATATGAATTAATATGAATACATTTGTAAAATAATGATCACAGGACTTCCAATTTATTAAAATGAAATCCATTAATTTAATATAACAGAATTATAAATTCTTATTTTATTATAACAAAATTTAATTTTTACAAAGAATGTTGGCTCCACTGAATTTACAAGACAAAGAGCCGTATATACAATATTTTAAACCGAGATCAATACCTAGTTTTAATTATGACTCAGCTCGGTTGTTTCCAGAAAATGTTAAAAATGTAATTTTTTTAATGCGATTCCAATTTTGTAATTTTCAAATAAGAATGCATTAAAAACTTACAAAAATTGTCACTCTGAATATATAAGAATTCCTGAGAATATTATTTTTTTTGAATTATTAATAAAACAGTGTGATCTTCAGATTTTTGCGGACCAAATTTTTCTCGCGGACCACTGGTTGATGACCGCTCCCCTAAATGATTAGTTTTTGCTTTCTGGAAGTTAGGCAACACAAATGACCAACTCACAAATGGATTTTTCGCTCCTCTAGAGCGGACCACGCAAATCTTCCTAGAAAATCCTTAAGTGTTAAGTTGGTCATTTGCGTTGTCTATCTTTCAGTAACAAAAAACAAACTAATTTATGGTAAATATAAAATTAACTTTGATGTTCACACACACACACATATATCCAGAGAGAGAATCCAATTTCTAAAAATAACTCAGAGGTTCTAAAAACATGTATTTCCGGTGAACACTTGATTTCAAAAATGTGACACAAAGACAATATGAGACATAACATATTAGATAATAAAAATTAATCTGAAAGAAGTTATTTATATTTCCTTCCTCTAGCCTATCCTTTGAGTATTTATTTGAAGAAGGCTAGCTTATCCTACATCTTTTTCTAACCCCTTTCCAAACAGACTGTCTATCAGGTGGAGTCTATATAAATGAGCAGGGCATCTGGTATGGTTGATTCGAAGTCGATTTATTATAATTATTCGTTTTCTTCTAATATTTGGGTATTTAGCAAAGCATGCGAGTCCTAGCATACGTTTAACTTTAGATAACTTAGAGCCTCTTGTGAGACTTGAGTAGTTCCAGGAGTTGGACCATTCCTCCATCATTTTTTTGTGATTAACTGTATTGTATCTCGCCAAGGGTTCATTATGCCGGATTCTGTGGATGGTGGCTCTTTTTGCTAAACGGTCTGCTATTTCGTTTCCTGGGTTGTTGCTTTCGTCCAGCTTAAAGAGATACATTTGTTTATTTGGCTGCATTGTTACAGCAGCGACAGGATTTGTAAATGTAAGTGTCCAGGATCTGTATTGGATTTTATATATTGTATTGATTGGAGTGCTAATTGGGAATCTGAAATAATATTTATTTTATTGTACCGGGAATCGTGAGCGAATTTAATGGCTACTAGTTCTAAGCTGAATATGGAGAATGATTCTGGTAGTTGGATCAGTTTAGATGATGAAGTTTGTTCTACGAAATAGGCACAACCGACTTTTGATGCTGTTTTTGATCCGTATATGTGTATTTTGCAGTCATATGGTATGATGGGTAGAAAAGGTTGTTTTAAGAAAATTTTCGGTTGATAATTAATCAGACGCATATCTATTTGAAAATATATTATGTTTGGAAGGAATTTTTTTTGAATGGAAATGTTAAGGGATTTGATTTTAATCGATTCCATAACTATTGGTGGTAGATGCGATTTATTCCAATAGCAGGAGGAAAAGTATTTATTTTCCAGTGAATTGATTGCATCTAATATAGGATGAAAGAATTTTGTTTATCTTTTTAAAATGAATTTTTTGCGGCAAGACTGCTTCTTAGGGACAAGGGGGGGGGGATCATTGGTTACTATTATTATGGCGTTTGTGGGTGAACTTAGTAAATACAGTATTACTTATTAAAAAAAAAAAAAAAAAAAATAATAATTTTTTTTTTAATGTAAATTTATAAGAGATTTCTTATGGAATAAATTATTAATTCTAGATTTTTCTTCTTATTTAATAAATCTTTTAAGTAATGTATTTATTTTTAAGTACAGGAAGTTGAGATGTGACTTTAGATGTAGGAATGTCTCATCATCATTTATCTCCCAATGGAAGAGTGTGAGAAAGAGCGAGAGAAGGAGGAAGAGGAGAGAGAGATCATTAATATTCTATCAAAGTCCTCAAATGGTTTATCACCATATTTGATGCGCTTACACAACGAGTGTTAATCTTGAACAGTTTGAAATAAAAGCAAACCAATATGGCGACCGAGTATTCACTCTCCCTTGGCAACACAAATATTGTTCCATTTTTCATTCCTAACGATTTAGCTATTTTAATATTTAAAAATTCAAATATCTGAATTCTGGTGTATATTTTAATAATTTTATTGTCCATTTTATTAAAAATTAAATAAACTGATATGGCCATCACTCAGCTCTCTTCAAAATCGGTCGGTCTTCGTTGAGTAAATTCGGTTAAACGGATTTTTAAGAAAAATTCATATTTCAGGTTTAATTTGATCAACTTTTGGAATAAATCCGTCTAAAAGAAATACTAGATATGATTTTATTTCTTTTTCTAAGAGCTTGTTATTTTGAAGATAAACAATTTTTCTTTAACAACGGAAAGAGATAAAATGAAAGTGGCATTTCTGTAGGACCCAAATCAACCAAAAGTGGATGAAATTGGGATACAGGAGAAACTCGATTATCAAGATCCTCACTTATCCAAACGCATGCCTAAGTTTTTATATCAAAAAAAATTGATATACTTTGTTTTTTAATTTTTCCCGATTTTTCTTATTTATATTTGAATATGTGAATTGTTGATTATACGGACAACCTCTATTCCCAAACAATCCGGATAATAGAATTTCTACTGTATTTGTCTGATACTTTATAAGTTCAATCGAATTAGCTCAAATTCTCTCCACAGATCGACAGTCAGACTCCATGTTAAAAATAGTTTATTCTTGTTAAAAATGGTCTATTTCTTAATTATCTGCAAAATTCCGAAAATTCAAAATTAGTATGATGATCTCCCTTTTTAAAGGATAATAAGTAAAAGCTTAATATAATTGAAAAAATCCATTTTTTTTTTTATTTTCTCATCATTCTTCTGAAAATATCTTATCTGTTGTTTCCGGCGTCCTTTGAAATTTTCTAATGGACATTCTGGAAGTGTTTTAATCAGATCTCAGTGACAATGTTTACTTTTGGCCAAGGTCGCGAGTATGTGATGCTATATAAAATATATCTTCATTTAAATTAAGAATTATATTCATTTTTTTCAAATATAAAAATAATTTAGTTTTCAAAAATCCTCTGATTAATTCAGTAAAATAAATGAGTTGTTAAATACATTTTATATCAAAACATGAATATAATGATACCCGATATATTTTTCCATTTTTTTATTAGTTAACCTAACTTCTCTTTTAGAAATAAATGTCAAACTCTGCTCGCAGACTCTGAATGCAACGTCATCGACGCGACACTCAATACCCAATCAAAATCCTTTTCATGACAAACATTTTGGGGTTATAATATTGTATAGATGGATAGATAATAAAAAAATAAATATAAAAACTCATATCATTGGACTGGAAAATTTTTCAACAAAGACGATTTTTTTTTGGTTTTTATAAATTTTGTCGCGCTAAAAGCATTAATAATCTATTTATAATTATGAAATATTTGTTTTATGCAGAGAATTGATAATATTAAAAAAAAAAAAAGATGTATTTGGTTTTGTAATTATAATTTGAGTAATCAAATATAAAATGCTATATATTTTATCTTTTTAAAAACTATTTATCATTTTAGAAAAATATTCGGTTGTTGCAAAAATAATGTCCGTTTTTGTTATGTCAAACTTTAATGCATTTTTTTCGATTAAAGTTTTTCAAAAATGTTGTCAAGTTATATATTATTTTAAAGGGCATCATTACCTGCCCTATCTATCTGTGCTAAAAGTTTTACTTTTAACCACAAAAGTTATATTTTTGTTACAGATGGAAAAATCAGAAATTCGCGCAATTTTTTTGTATAAATTCAAATTAGGCACAAGAGCGGCAGGAGAGCTGCAAATTCACTATTCGACTAATGATCGCCATTTGCTTGAGCTGGAAAAAGTAAAAAAGTTCGACAAATGGGTTTCACATGAACTCACAGAAATGAACAAAAATCGTCTTTTTGAAATTTGCTCTTCCCTTCTTTTGTGCAACAAAAATGACTCATTTATTGATCGCATTGTGACCTGTAATGAGAAATGGGTGCTCTACGATAACAGAAAACGTTCGGGTCAATGCACAAAGATGAAAAGCCGAAACACTTTCCTAAGCCAGATTTGCACCCGAAAAAGATCATGTTGACTGTATGGTGGTCTTGTACAGGTTTATTCAACTATAACTTCTTAAAACCGGGCGAAAGAATAACTGCCGAGAAGTTCTGTAGAGAAATCGATGAAATGGACCAGCTTTTGCAAAAGCAGTGTCCAGCATTGATAAACAGAAAAGGACCGATTCTTTTTCATAATGCACGTCCACATGTTGCAAGGGTCACTCTGCAAAAATTGAACGAACTTGGATACGCAAGTCTGCCTTTTCCGCCCTATTCGCCAGATCTCTCCCTGACTAATTTTCATTTGTTCGCGCATTTAACGAACTTTCTAGATGGGAGAGTGTTAAAAACCAAACCGATGCCGAAATTGCGTTTAAAGATTTCATCGATTCTAGAGAACCGGACTTTTTCGTCAAAGGTATTAATAAGTTATTATCACGTTGGCAAAAGTGAATAGGTCAAAACGGTTCTTGCTTCAATTAAAACGGTTAAGTAGAACTGGAGATTTTTATGTTTAATGTTTTGCATTAAAAACTGACATTATTTTTGCATCAACCGAATAATTTAAAAAAAAGCGAAGTGTGTACAAAGTGTACATAGAGGTGCATAATTTTGTTCGTTTTTGCTTGCTGGTAGATAGATAACTCAAATGACAAACTAAGGAATTTTTCAATTATTGGGTCCAGAGCTTCTCTAGAGAAGACTAAGCTCGTTAAGTCTCCCTAGAAATTAATAACTGAGTTTGTGTTGTTCGCTCTATAGCAATTAATTGAACAACCCATTAGTGAGGATTCCATAACTTCCAGCAATCAAACACGAATTAATTTATGCACCCCGAGGTATGTCAGGAGGAGTAGATTTAACTTTTGGTCTTTCAAGATATATCCTGAGATATATTTCGTAAGGATTAGAGAATAGTAATTGCAAGTAAAGTTCGATATATATATATTATTATATTTAAACTGGTCATTCACTTTCTAACTTCTTTAAACACAAACACTTTTAAATGAAATTACATATTTTTGAAATTAGTGTCTAAATTGATAGATTGATTAAATATTTTTTCTAAAATTAAAATTATAAAATCTCCAGAATATTATTTGATGCCCGGTTATTTTAAATGAAAATGTGAATCTATGATCGGTGGATTATGAGATAAGATTCTTATCTTACTACAGGGACTGAATATCTCATATATGAAACAATATAAATATTTAATATTTTGTTAAATAGAATCAATCTTTGGTGACATTTTTTTTTCTAAGAAATTCATTTAACACATTGTGAAATTGAATAGTTGGTATTGAAATAATAAGTAGTATATATTTTAATATATTCAATATACGATTTCAATTACCTTCTGTTCAGTTCAGTTGATCGAAAGTTGAGTTTGTCAGCTATTGACATGTTATATATAGCTCCAGAGTTATCATGATAATATATTGAAAGAGATTTTTTTCTTTAAGTCTCTTTTCCTTGGTGCAGAGGTAGAGATTTTACCTCACGTTCCAAAGGTCAGTGGTTCGCTTCCCGTCCTGAGCGACCAAAATTTAATTATATTATATTGGGTATCCAATTAATATAAATAAATAAGGACGGATTCTAAACGGCCTCAGACGCCGAAAAAGACTTTCAAAAAAAAATCTGAATGATATAAAATTTTCGAGGGGCAGCTCAAAAACTCATTTACATTGAAAATCAAATTATGCCACATGATAACAAAAGAATCTAAGAATTTATTTCACCAAATGCGGAATGGGGAAAGTTGCTTTCTGAAAATTTTCACGCAGTATATCTTCAGACTCGGTGAAGCTATGGTGTTCATTTTGGTGTCATTGGATTGCTGTTGAGATGCTCTTCCCAACCATATAAGATTTCTGAATTTCCGTTTACCTTTTCCACGAATATAAGCATATATTGTATTGTTCTAACTTCAACAACTCAATACATAGTCAGCAGAACAACTCAAAACTAATGTTTTGTACACTAAATCTATTACGTTCTATGAGTGTCGATTGAAACCACAATGAGAGCCTTAGCTTCACTGAGTCAGAAGCTATACTGAGTGAAATGTCCTTAGAGAACATTATCAATATATTTATGTCAATACCTGCAACACAGAGACGTCGAATATTGTGGCTGAGAAGTTGAACATACTGACATTGTCAATATTGAGGGGTGTGGGGTTCGGATCCCAGGCAGTCTGGTGAAAATTTATGTCAATTGGATACGGATTGATATCAATAAATATGCCTGGATAATTCGTATCGTAAAATAATAAATAATTGAATTGTTTAAAGTCTATATGGCCTAAGATGCCGAAAAAAATAGGAAAGAAAAAAGATAGCCTTATTGACATATTGTTGCCTTTTTAATATCCTTGATTTGCAAATATGGCCTTGCCTTTTTGATAAACGATTATTTTTCGAAAGTTTGACAAAAGTATTTTTTCATCGCTTGAAAAAAATTTTATATTTTCAGGTATAAATTAGCATTAAAAAAAATTAAATATCAAGGTCTAAAATTGAATCCAAAATTTTTGTTATATTAATCTCAAAATAAAAAAAAAAAAGGCCAAGTACTAAATAATTACAATTTATTTGAATTTATTGTGAAATAGTTTGATTGGGTTTATCAGAAGTTCATAAAATCATAAATAATATTAATTTAAAATGTAAAAATAATTAGATAAAAATAAATATCGCTTAAATATATCAGTAATTACTTTTGTAGGAGACACGTGCAAGGTTATATTAGAAAAAATTCTCCATCGAATCGAATCGACTGTAAATGATTTAATCATTAATTTTAGGTAAGTCGAAAGAGGATTGGAAGCTTTAGATCAAAATCTCTGGACAACAAAGGAATAAGAGTTTAGTGCAAATGAAGGGGCCTATCTCGTTAAAAGTGATTCCAATTCTTTCGTCAAATCTTTTAATTTAATAAATTTTGAAGAAAACCTAAACTACATCACTAAAATGCGGTGTTAGTCCAAATGGCCAATTTACTTAATGTACAGTAACTCGCTTAAAAAAAAAATTAACCTAGAATGTTTTTATGATTTTTAAAATATTTTTCTTCATCCACAAATATACCCAAATCATTTTTCGATTTTTGAGCAAAAGATGTATTTCTGTTGAAATCTTGAATTTTTTATAACATTTTCCCCAATTTATTTACATACATAAGAGCAAGTAAAAAAAAGAAAAACGTTTGGAAGTTGTTGGTAAGCCCTGAATCAAAGTATAATACATTTAAACAATGAGAAATATGAAAATCTTTATCATTATGGAAATTTATAATTTTTTAGATTTTTAATTCTAAATTAATTAAAGTGTAAAGTTTTAAAATACAATAATTAATTTATGAAATTTAATTACAATTTATATTTCCCAATTAAGATTTAATTAAAAATTATTTTAGTTGGAACAAAAAAAAAAAAATCGATAACTATTATGGAGAATTTTCCTTCCCTCCGGGAATGAAAAAATATGTTTTAGAAATACAAATACAAATATGGATTTTTTTCAAAAAAAGTTTTAGAAAAAATTGATTTATTTGTTTCTAACCAGAATTATTAAGCAAAACAATAGAAATGCTGGAAAAAGAGAACGCAAGAAAATTTGATTTTGAAATCATTAAAGAGAGAGGGAAAATGGAGAGAAGATCTTTCAGAAAAAGAGAAGGGCCTTACAATCCCATATTATGCTCTGAAAATTGACAATTAAGAGGCAGAAACCGGCGAAGGAGTTTGGTACGTGCCATACAATGCGCCAATTAGAAATTATCTTTTGAAGTGATTTGAGGGTTTTTAAACTTGAAAACTTTCCATAAAAAATTTTTTAATGTTCTTCTATTTATTTTTGGTGCTGTCTGTCATACCGTTTTTCCTTTTGAAAAAAAAAATATTTAACTCATTAAATTTAACAAGATGTTATTTAACTTGCAAGTAAAAAAATAAAAAAAAATTTTTGTAATGGTTGTTGTTTAAGACATGCAATCAGGTGATAATAAAAACGAGTGATTTATCGATGTCGACGTTTCGTACGCGTGTTGCGCACTTCTTCAGGGCTAACACATTGTCTTCATTTTTATTATTATTTAATTGCATGGGATTCCTGTCCAAAATTCTTAATTAAAAAAGAGTATTCCACAATTTAACTAATTAAAATAAACTATTAACTGTGACAAAAAGGAAGGCCTAAGATAAACAAATAAATTTAATTAATGTGAATAATTATGTCCGCAGGAAATGGAAGTTACTTACTTACTTCATAAAATAATACAAGTATTCACAATCAAGATACAAGATCACCCAAACAAACTGCTAAATAATATTCAAAAATATTTTTCTTTAGTATTTTTGTTGTTATTTGTTTTAAAATATTCCTAAATTGGTGGAGGTAAAAGTTCTAAACGAAATGGCCAATTAAACTAAAAAATTATATAATAAAAAATATATATGTACTATATTATAAATATATTATGTACAAAATTTGAATGAATAAATTAATTCAATAGTTGTCAATTTCCAGGAGTAATTAAATCTAAAGGCATAAGCTAGGGCCCACCGAGCTTTTATATGCTGCCCGAAGTGCATTTGTTTTGAAATACTTTTTTCTGAAAAAAATTTTATATAAAAACATTTCTACAGAAAAAACCCTCTTCCAAACTAACTAATAATACAGGTATTGTATAAATCAGGGGTTTCCAAACTTTTTTCTACTCGAGTCGGATTGGTAAAGCTGAAATAAGAAGAGTGCCGCAATTTTATCGTTAACCAAATTATTTGTTTTTTTAATTATTCTTTCCCATTACAAGAAGTGACTTGTTCAACAGATAAATTTGTCCTCTATTTTGATTGCATAACTTTTATTCACGGAAAAGTATATTCATAGAGATTCCCAAAAATTTAAATTTATTTATATTCATGATTTAAATAAATTTTCATCGGACTTCTTGGGATCGAACACCTCTTGGCTTTTGAGGTTATCAATATTGACAATGTCAATAGTTCTAACCTCTCGGTCATTGGGTGGGGGGGGGGGGGGAAGGATATTTTAGAAAAATAAAAAGACAGTTTTTAACCACGGGCCCGATTAAAAAAGACGG
>JAAAKE020007618.1:0-11026 GCA_010014785.2 Anisolabis maritima
AAAAAAAGAAAAAAAATAAAAAAAAAAAAAAAAAAAAAAAAAATAAAATATTTTTTAATTTTCTATTTTATATTCTTATTAATATTGAATTTTTAGTTTTAGGCCAAGGATAATAATTATCATCAATTTTAATCTTACATAACATTTAAATGAAAGAATTTTTATTATTTTATTGCAATTCCATCTCTCAATATCGTTGTTCCCTCTCAAGAGAAAGAAAATTCAGCCTAGCAATTTTTTTTAGTGCTAGATAGGTATTATGAAATTTAGGTTGCTATGTATCTCAGCTAATAATCTGAAGAGAAAACAAATCATGACTTGTCAGCCGGTTCTTAGTGATAATATCAACTGTTTAGGTTTTTTTTTTTGGCTACTTCTGGGTTTCTAAAATATTTACATTAAAATTATTGATTTTTCAAACCCACCGCCAAGAATAAATAATGCCATTATAAAAGCAGTACTGGAGTTAGAGACATTAATAGAATATCTGAATAAAAATTTCAGGACATCCCAACCCCATAATTGTCTTAATAGTTGAGGAATTTTTCTTTTTTTTTTTATTATTTTCTCCAAAAAAAAAAAAAAAAAAAACTAAAAATAAACACTATTAGGTTTAACATTATAAATTGGCCATAAATGAGTGCACATAAAAAAATGAGACAAATTATATGAATATTTACATACGAGTTTATTTAAAATATATCATGTTCAAAATTATTAATATAAAATATAATAATTCATAAACATTTTCATAAATACAAAAGAAATATATTTTCATAAATCCCGTTCCAAAATGGCGCTAAATTTAAATTAAATAAATATTTCTTACATTTTAAATTTTAAAAATAAAAGAACAATGTGTATTTTTAGCTGGGAAAAATAGAATAAGAGGAAAAAAACGAAGAAGAAGAGGATTTTGTTTTTATTGATGTAAAAATTGTATTTTTATATATTTAATATAATGTAATAATTTTAATATTGACTGGGTGATCTTTTGAATCTTGCAAAAATCTGTTTATGGAAAATAAATATTATACATTCTTTCCTCTTTCCTAAGGACATACATTAAATCAGTATTTTTCAACAAGGTGCCCATTTAATAAAGGAAAAAAAGTAGCCTACTCAAAAAAAAAAAAAAAAACAAAGATAAACGCAAAAATTTTGGGTAATATATTCATTTGTAGGGACGAATAATCGTTATCTTAAAGAGATGGGATTGCAATATAAATATTTTATATTATATTAATATATTTCAATACCTAACATTTTGTATTTCTAACATTTAATAGTTCTGAGAAAGGTCCCGATTTGCAACTGAAACATCTACAAAATTAAATACTTTTTTATTTATTTTTCCTGTCTTTTATGAAGAATTAACCATATCATCTTTTTCTTATTGTCTCACCCAGGGATTCCCAACGGAAGTCATGTGTCGATGGAATTCGAGTGGTCTATTTGGGGTCGATAAAATTTTTTTTATTTTTAAACAAAAAACGTAATATTTTGATAATAATAGTTTTAATATGTATAAATATAATATACTAACTCCCTCAAAAGAAATTTGACAAACTGTAACTTTCTTTTTCGATTTAAAAGACCTACATGAAATCCGAAAATAATAAATTTAATAATAGGGATAACATTATGAAATATGATTTCAATTTCAAATGTTTTGAATTTCATATAGCTCTCCTAATTATTCATTAAGACGAAACAAAAGATACATTATCTTTGAGTGGTAGATATGCAGTGTGGTGTTATATCTATTTGAATGTCATCTTACTTCTGTTTCTGTGCATACTCACTCACATAGCGTAGCATTACAATATAGGAGATTTAGGAGTCTCAGTAAAAAAAAAAAAAAATTGAAATCCATCTTAGTGTCGCTTAATAAATTTGAAAATAATAATAGAAATAAAAAATTCTTTATAACATTTAGAATGAATTTGGAAATGCGAAAGACAAAAAAAAAAAAATTTTTTTTCTTTCTATCTCCAATTCTAACTCACTCATTCTTTTGCATTCAATAAAGTGAAATTTGAGGTATTTCCATTTCCACACACAAATCTTATTTTATGGAATCGTATTTAATAAAGCCTCCTCATTGTGAATGCTAACTCAGCTGAATTGGCCGTTTATATCAATGGAATAGGTCTATTATAAACATATCATGGGCATTCAAACATTGAAAGGGAGGTCCAAAGATTCCCACCCACCATCCATTCATATTACTTTAAGAAACAAATCACCTTTTCCTTATAAATTCCCTAAACTCCTGGCAATATTCCTTCCCTTCCCTATTCCATTGAAAAGAAATAACATGAATAGTTATTGTTCTCATACGAAATTATAAATACAGACCGGAAAGAGAAAAACAATACTCTGGCGTCTTGTCAATCAAAACGTCAATGGAAAAACCAAAGAATTAGAACTTTCCAATATTTGTATTCTTAGAAGAAAGTTTTTTTTTTTCAGCATTTGGCCTTAGCCTTAGCCATTCAGCCCTATCAGTTTACAAAAAAATATATAGAATAAAAAAAAATGCAATATATAACAAATATTTACAAAAAATACAACATAACAAAATTTTTTTATATGTATATAACATAGACATTAAAAAAAAATATTTCTAAAGTAAACAAATACACAATAAGAAAAACGCTAAAACAAAGTTATAGGATCATTTTTCAGACTCTGATGAAATTGTTCAGGTTTTCTAACTCTTCGGGGATTTTATGAATTGAAGAAAGGAAGTAGGGTCTCGCTATTGCGGTATTAGATCTAGAAATATTCAGTAAATAAACATTTGTAAAAAAATACACAATAAGAAAAACGCTTGAATATTGCTTGCGATTATTTTTGTATTCTGAAATGGAGTGGTAACTGTAGTTTTTTCTATAGTGTTTGTTTCTAAGATTTATTTTTTTAAAAATCTCAAAAAATGGAGCAAATATGAATATATGATCATCTTCAACCATATCACCTCCAGGATTTTGTTTTATGTAATTAAAATTTTTTTTTTTTTACAAATTCACTGGCATAATTCATTTATTTTCAATAGTTGATAGTTAGGCACCTCTAATGTCCAACACACACAGGATAAATTTTTCTAATAATTGCTCTATATTTCCACTACGTCTGCTTCGCTCTGGCGAATTCCATTAGTGAGTTTGGATTGCCTAACAATCAACAACCAAAAACAAACGAATTTATTTACTCTTAAGGAGGTCTATATTTTGCAATTTGTGAAACACTTCTCAAAATAATGGGACAGAACGCCAAATGGCAAAGAATGTGGGAAATAAAAATAAGAACAATTCTTTTGGTTTAATTCATTTAGTGTCTCTTTTCTTATGATAAAATTATCATTTAATCGAAATTTCTTCCTCATTATTTTTGAGCGTTGTAAATAACAGTTTACTAAAACTAGAAAACTAATAATATAATATAATAAAAATAGTCTACTAATTGATATTTTTTTTTATTTTTGTTTCAGGTGAGATTTTTGCTCTTTTCTTCGAATTTTCACTCATTGTTTAAGGTAAATAAATAAATCTTTTTGTTTCCTTTATTAACTGCTGGCTAACCACCATCCAGACCCCTTTCTTTTAACATTTTTCTTTATATTTATTTATTTTTATTCAATATATATATATATTCATCAAAACCTTAAAAATAATAATCTAATAGCCCATTTATATCTATTATATATATTAGTTGTTGAAGTATTTCAGTCTGGAAAATTTGTTGAAAGGCCTCGAAAATGTGTTGTTATTTGTAACTTGTTTGTTGTTGACGATGACTTTTGTAATTAGGACATTCTCTTAAAAGAAAGATAGGTGAAGCTGGGATATTTTAACATGAGTAAATCTTCCTTAATTATATAATATGGAATCCTGACATTGGTAAAGAAAGAAGTATTTAAAATTCTCCCCCCCCCCTCATCTTTTAAAGACTCTCTTACTAATTATTAAGTAAATATTTTCTTTTGGTAAATTCTACAATATTTTCTTATCAAATGTCTTTCAATCGTATTTGGTTTATGGAAGGTAGACTATCTAAATGACCAATTCACTATTAGTCTTTTGGATTCATAGTTATTCATTTTTAAGATAATTATTTCAAATAAAGATATAATATGAAAACTGCGCAGTCTTTTTATTAAAATATTTTATTTACGTTTTTAACGTTTCGACAGCGATTCTGATCTCTTATTAGCGTACAATCACATGATTTTAAGATGTGATTGTACCATTGACTCAGTCTCTCTTATTATTTAAATTAATTGATTGACAATATAATATTAAATAAATTTTATGGCAAGACCTCTACTTATGCTCCAAGGGTCAGGGGCTTAAGGACTCAAAAATGTCATTAGCGATTTGTTCTTTTAAGAGTGGTTGCTAGAGAGTAGAAGACTTAAGTTGTCTACCCCCTATAAGAAATTTTATTTTGAATTTAGGTTCTATTTTTTCGATTTGGTATAACTAAAATGTTTCTTCTCCCTCTCAAATCCCTGAATGAATGTGAACTTGGCATTCTGATTTAATCCACTCGACTAAACGGATCCGTATAAATTATAATTAAGATTCTCTCTGAGTATTGCGATTTTATTTTCTCACAATTACACTCAGGTATAATCGCTTCCTGAGATATAGAAAATGAATTCCTCTCTCTTTCTTTTACTAACCTCGCCCAATGCGTTGATTACGCCATCAGTTACGTGTTCACGGTGACCTTTGCCTGGAAAAATGCCTGCCTGCCTGCCTCGGCGCTTTGCTTTAATTCTTATTTATTATTATCGATGAAATTTTCAATTTAAAATTAAATTTTACTCTGGATATGATATAAAGAAAAAATCCTCAGCCTTTTTATTAAAGTATTTTTTTATTTTACGTTTCGACAAAGATTCTGTCTTCATCAGCGTACAATCACTTTAAAATCTTGCTGTCAAAAAGTTTGATTGCATTACTTGCTGAGGGAAACCATAATGTAATTGCAAAAAACCCCAGCCTAAACAAATTATAGAAAAAAATTATATATTCTGAAAATACTCAATTTACGTTAAATTTAAATTAAAAGGTTGAATGTGCGAAATTTCACACGGATTTAATTTAATTTAATTTTACTACTTATTAATATTACATAAATTTATTTCAAGAAATAGATTACTATTTTTTTTTTCAAACAAATTTTAAAATAGATATATGGATTACTGTTGTTACTACTAATGTTTCTTTTGTAATCACCAGAACCTGGAAAATGCATATTAATATATTTTATTAAAAAAACTTTATATTTGGCTCGTTAAAAATAAATTTTTTTTTGGAACATACTAACGAACATATTTTTTTCGATTTTTAGGAATATAAAATTCCAGACTCTGGGGTATTTAGAGTAGGTTGTTTAATTTATTATTACTAAATCAAGGAAAAATGTTGATTTTCAACCCATTTGTGGAATTAATTAAATTAAATTTTTAAAAATTAATTAACTTTAAAAATTCTTCTGACCCTTAGCTTAGAGGTAGCTCTCTCTCCCCGGGACCGAGGGGTTAAGGATATTTTCATTTTCAATATTGATAGCCTTTAAAGCCATATTAAATGGGTTCGGATCCCAGGCAGTCCGGTGAAAATTTATTGATATCAATTGATATAAATAAATATGTCTGGATAATGTGTATTGTAAAAAGTTTATACATGGATTGTTTAATGTCTATGTGACTCAAATGCAGAAGACTTAAAAAAAAAGCTTAGGAGTATTTGGGCTTACTTCCTAATCCAAAAGTCAGTGGTACACTTCCCGTCCTGAGCTATAAAAATTTATTTATATTATATTGGCTACAATTAAGATAAATAAATAATGACCTGCCGAAAAACACTTAAAAAAATAAAAATAAATTTAAAAAATGGTAAAAATATGGAAGCATCCAATAAAAACGCAATATCGCGACTAATACCGTATTGTGGTAAATTATGCGGAGGTTGAATAGCTGGCGCTAAGGGACATACACCACTATATACATTTCATATATCTGACATGCATTTCATGATCTATATTATTGTTCACCTGTAATTTTTGTCCATTTTTGGGACGCAATATACCTCTTACTACTATTATTTCGATTGAGATATCAATGAAAAACAGATAAAAACGCTGTTACACAATAATTACAATAAATGTATTTCTCTCTCTCTGAGAGGGAAATGAGGTGAAAATCTGACACTCAAATTTTTATAATTCCCAAACTTTAAATCATTTTGAATACTCGGGGGTTTAAAAAGTTTTTGACAGTTTCTTTATTAATAAATAATAGATGATCGTCATGTCCAGACCTTCTGTCTTTAGCTTTTTTTACTTCCCGGGAGATAATATCTTGTAATTTATTCACTCAAGGTTTAGACGTGGAACCACGTTGGACAAAATAATTAAAATTGTAGAATTTTTCGCTTTATACCAAACCTAAAAAGATATTAGCTACGCCCTTGGTGTCTGGGGAATTTATAATAATTTTTTTAAAATTATGGAGCGTCTCCCTCTTAGACAGGGATACAGCTGAATAGTTTGATAGATTGAAACTTAATTTTATATATATTTCTAAGGACCAAAGACAATATCCACTTTTGACAACAATCGAGCCTGTGCGTGGTTCTTCATTTGACATTGGGACATAAGATCTGATAAATTGTATATATAAAATTTACGATAATAGTTATCCGTTCATTTATTTAAATTCATTGGTAGCCTATTTACAACTAACATATCCCCATCTTTTCTGATATACAAAATTTAGTTTAACCCAAATTAACTACTCTAGCCATCAAAAAAGCATAACCGTTATATATATAAATAAATAACATGACAAAATGTAAATATAAAATAATATATTTCAAAATTTTAGTTGAAATGCTGTGATAAATATACACGTATTAATTATGAGCTACTACTTTGAATTAAGGGAAAATTTACTATGCTTTTTATAATATATATATATATATATATTCAATATTTTCTCATTCGAAGATCTTCATTAATTAAAAAGTGAAGAAAAATTTTAACTCAAAAATTTCGTTAGAGAAAGTTTGGATTTTTCTTAGGAATGTGTCTGAATTCTTAGTTTCGGGTTATAAAAAATTCTCATCCATCTATTTCTATTATTATTATTATTATTATATTAAATAAATAATTCTTGACAAACTGCCGAATCCATTTCTCACAACAAAGTGAGAAACTTAAGGAATAATTACCATTTAATTTTATGCTTCATAATAGATGATGTTTCCTTGAAATGTTGCTTAAGAGAATGTAGGGGAGAGAGAACAAATGCAAACATTAATCCACGGATTTCATTAGAGAGAGGGGGAGGCTAATGAGAGCGAGACATTGGTTCGTTTAAGCGGCGAGTGACTCATCAAGATTAGCCTTGATCCGGGCACTGGCTCATTTAAATAATTAACTCTTCTTTTTTTTATTTCGTACTCGCAATCTACTACATCA
This sequence comes from Anisolabis maritima, assembly GCA_010014785.2. Lineage (NCBI taxonomy): Eukaryota > Metazoa > Arthropoda > Insecta > Dermaptera > Anisolabididae > Anisolabis > Anisolabis maritima. Next base: position 7,498 of record JAAAKE020007618.1, read on the forward strand.
CATCCATACATTTTTCAATAAAGGTTTTTATAGAACAAATATTTGAAAATTTATTACAAGACTAAGCTTTTATATATATACAAGTAAAAGTTTCCGGCCCATCACCTTCGTAAACAATTATTTTGCAGAGTACTATTTGGATGGGTTAAAGAGATGTGTAGACTTATAAGGAGACTATGTAGAAAAATAAAAATAAATTCGAAGAAAAAATGTCTTGTATCTTTGTTAGGTCGGAAACTTTTCCGACCACCCTTTATATTTCAATTAATTGTTATCAATCAATTAATAGTAATTATTAAATCCTCTCATTTAAGTATTTAATTAACAAATTCATTTTTTTTTTTAATTATTATCCAGTAAAATATTTTTTATTTGAAGTCTTTTGGGATCTGAGGTCATAAAGAGTTTAAAATCAATCCCAATTATTGATGATAACCTTTATCTGATTGTTAACCAATATAATTTAAATAAATGTTATCCTCTGGACCCCCTAGCCAGGATAGGATAGATTGATGGGGGATAAATATGATTCTTTTAAGAAATTCATTTTAAACATATTATTTTAGAAATTTTTTTTTTTTTTCATATTATTATTAAAGTTTTATGTTTATTTTCGCAATTTCTTACGACTTTGACGAGGGGCCGGTCCTCCTTGTCCCCCCTGAATAAGCCAGTATACTAACCTTTAAATCATGTAGCAAGAATTTTATTGGTTTGATAATAAAAATTAGACACTTGGAACAATTTTCCCGAATTTTGGAAAATTTTTGCAAATATAAAAAACTCCTCTCCCGAAATTTACACTTAAATCGTTATCTCTCCACATTTATTTAAATTAATTGTTGGTCAAAATAAAAATAAAATTCAAATTAGAAATTTTCATTTTTAATACTGCTTAGGAATATAGGATAATGGAGGAAATATTTTTTCATTAGGCCTATAATATTCTTATCTTCATAATGGAATATTTTTTTATATTCTCTGAGCTAAAAAAATTTTAATACTCAATGACGTATAATTATTTTGACTTATGATCTTGCATCTTTTATAATTACCAATTAGTTTAAATAAATATGCCTGGATAATTGTATCGTAAATATTGTATTAAAATTGTTTATAGTCTATATGGATCTCAGATGCCAAAGTGACTAAAAAATATTTAAGTTTAATTTTTAACGCCCGTCGTTAGTGACCATTAAAATGGCGACTGCTTCGCTCTAACTCACCTATATTTAAAAATTATTTTCTGTCATTTAATTTAATTTAGTAACCAATATAATTTTGATTGTTTAGGAACGTGAAGCGAGATCTCTACCTCCCTAATTTCAATTTTTATACATTTTATAATTATACCTAGAGATACTGATACTGATATGTTGCGATTAGTTTTGTTGCAATTTTTATTAATTTCAAATATTAACTAAAATACTAACCACCTAAAAAACTAAAATAAATATATAATTAAAAGCATGAAGCTGTAAGGTAATTATTAAAAGTGATTAATAGGCTGAAATGTTGATGACAGACTGATTAATTAACGCGCTGACGTTCATCAATTAAGGAAAAAAAGAAGAAAGCACAGCGGAAAATGGAAGAAAAAGAATAAATAGCTATAAAGAGGGAATTAAAGTTATAATTGGAGGGGTCACTAGCCAACCAATTCACCCAGATACTACATCATCAAGCGAGAGAGATACTGATCCGTCCTTCCAATTGTTAAGAAATCCCGGAAATAAAAGGGATAAACTTTTTTTCTTCCTTTTTTTTTTCTTCTTTCTTTTCTTAAGAAGTTTTAAAAAGGATTCAATTTGGAAATAAAAGATACCCAAGTTGGTTTGATCTTTATTTGCAAACATCATTTTGCTTTTTATTCTTTTAATAAATCAAATAAATCTCAAAATAATCTGCTGCTGCCATCACAGTTCCCTCCTCAAAGAATATAATTAATTAGACTCAATAAAAGAAAATAATTCTCCATTCTTTTTTCCAAATTTTTATATATACAATATCCCCTCTCCCCCGTGGTCAAGGGATTAAAGATACTGACATTGTCACTATTGATAACGTTAATAGCCAAAGGGAGCGGGTTCGGATCCTAGACAGTCCGATGAAAATTTATTTAAATCCAATTCGATACCTCTTGGTTTAAATAAATATGTCTGGGTAATTAGAATCGTAAAAAACAATTATATAACGTTTAATGTCTATATGCAATATATATATATATATATATAGTTCCAAATTCATTTTCATTTCATTGAAAAGCTTTTGAAAAATTCGGAAATTTCTCTAAATATTAATTATTTTTAATTAAAAAAAAAAAAATAATTTTTTAAAGTTCTTTGCGATGTTCAGTCAGAGATGGACAAAATCCTCCCAAAAAGGATCCAGATCTGGGAAAGAAAAATGATCGTGATCCTCACTCTGATTCGATTTCCAGAAATTGGATCTAAATTTAAATCCACTCATCTCGCATTTTAAATCCGATCCTTTGAGGGTAAATCCATCGAATTACTTCAACAAGACTCTTTATTACACATCTTTGATCAATTGTTTTGATTTAAAATAAAATATATTTATTTTTTTAAATTTTTCGGCATAGATTACGTCCTTATTTATATTAATTATTTTGGATTAAAATATTCTTTAACAATTACACTGAATTATTTATTGATTTATGGAGAAAATTTAATCGCTCCACCTTTGGTATTTTTCATTATACTTTCATAATCTAGTATCCCAGCGTCTTTCTTTTAAATCCAAATATTTATTCATTGATTTATTTAATATGGATACACTATTTTTAAATAAAAGTAAAAATAATGAAGATAATGAGATAATAAACTATATTTTGTGAAATTATTTATATATACTATACTTATGTAGTCGAGACATTAAATTTTGTCGCCGCTCTTATTCCCAATTCTAACTATAAACAAAATTAGAGAGACTAAGTGGACCCCTCCCCTCCATTCCTTTCTTCTTTATCAATCTCTTCTCCTTCTCTCTCCCTTTTAACCAATCAAAATGGTTAAAATCTTTGGCGCCAGAATTCGCCCCATAGAAAAGAAGACGACACACCATCCGAGATCAGTTGAGGGGGGAATTGTGATACATAGTGAACCTACGTTGCTTCTCGTTAAACATCCAACCCGTCCTCATTTCGTAGTCAGCCATGATGCCAACTTCTCTCACTCCGATCATTTTACTTAGGTATTTTAATTCAATATTATTAATTATTCATTTATTATATTCTTTAATCATTTAATTTTTATAATTCACATTATAATTTAAGAATTCCTCAATATCAATGATATCGATCCCTAAATGGTAAATGCAATCTTATGCTATATGTACCCTGCGTTCGTCACCTCTGTTCTATATTAATATTATGTCTTTAGGTCATTTTGATCTTAATTATTTTCTTCTCTCACGATAGGTGAAATAACACACAGGTATTTTACGAACATAAAACAAAAGAATATTTTTCAAAAGAAATTAATTATACTTGAGTTAGAAAGGCATTTTT
>JAAAKE020007640.1:0-11026 GCA_010014785.2 Anisolabis maritima
ATTTTTTGATCAAATTAGTAATTTTGCCTAATATTTTAAACATGAAAAAATAAAAATTATATTGCTTTTTAAATATTTTGGTAATTTTTATAATTATTATTTTTTTAGGCCTATATAACATGCTTAAAAAACTTATCTTAATTTTTTAATTTATTCGTAATTTTTCACTTCTAATCGTTTTTTTTTTCTTTTTAAAATAGGTATATATTATCGAATAATTAAACATTCGTATTTACAAGAATTAATATTTTTTATAATATTTATAATAATATCCAATCAAATCTGGCATCTAAAAATAAATAAATAAAATAATTATTTTATTAAATATACGAAAAAAAAAATATTTTTTTCTAATTTTTCCAAAAATCTAGGTCCATTTTGGTCCACTTAAAATATTTTTTAGACCTAGTATTATTATTATTATTATTTTTAGAGAAATTTTAATTAAAAAAAACAAATATGATGCCATATTTAGATTTAGATATTTTTTACCTAGAGATTATAAAATATTTGATTGAAGTAAAATTCGAAAAAATGAAGAAAGTAGGCTATATGAAAAATGAAAATTTATTTTATTTGTTTTTATTTAAAGCTCTCTTTCACTTTCTCTCTCACTCTATGTTTAATATATATATCTTCTTTTCACTATATAAGAATAATTGGAATAATTTTAAAATTTTATTAAAGCCTTGTTATTGCATATTATTTTTTTTTCTTAATTTCAAGAATGGCTGCTATATAGTCTTTTTTTATATATTATTTATATATAAACAAAAAAAAGCTAAAAAATAATTAGGATTTTTTAAATTTGTAGTGTAAATCAGGGGCGAATTAGTTTAATAGCTAAAAAAAATTAAAATAATCATAGAGTATCAATTTTAGAAGATTAGATCCGAATATGAAATTTGGCTAAAAAAATTAATTTTTTTTTCGATAACGCCCCTGCTCATAAGATTGTCTGAGCTTAACAGAAAACTTTTTTGTGTTTTTAGGTAAAAAAATCTATAATTTTTCTAAATTAATTGAGTACTGTATATACTCGTTTTGTTATTAACGGCAGATTGACAACCATTTGAGGATAAGAAAAATTTTTAGTGAAAATATTTGGAGATTAACTCCTTGGTTCTGGACGTCCCGGATCTCCTAATTCCGGGTTTTGCACGCCCTCACACCCTAACACCGCTAGCAAATAATTTACAAAGATACAAAATTTTTCTTTTGGTAAATTTGCTCTAATTTGCTTACCTGAAAAATGCCACAGAATGAATGGCCGAAACGACTTACTCTATACAAATAAATTAACATAGTCCAAACAAATTTATCTATTTTTTCTAATTTAGGAATTTTAATATCTGAGTCAATAATCTTGAAGATCCCATATACTAATTGTGATGACAATTTAAGGTATAGGAATTTTAAATTTCATACTCCTGGTAGAACGTCTTCGAAATTTTTCGGGTCGGCCACCAAAACACAGTTAAGGAATGATATTATAAAATAACAAATTAGAGAAGTCATTTTCCCTTCATCGAATTTTATTTTTCTATTTTTTAGATTTTTTTCCCTGGGTGAAATTTTTCGGATGCAACGTTCACCTGAGTAGAATCCAACCGCCGGTCGAAAGGACGATACGATATGAGAACATCAACCGCAAAAAAAAGGATAAAATACAATTTTCAATTATAAACAAAAATTTAAAAAAGGTAAACAAAAAAAAAAAAAAAAAAATACAAAGCCAAAAGATTAACTTGAACTTCTTTCCCAAAAAATAAAAAAATTCCTAAATTTATTACTCAACTGTCCGGATGTCATAGGGCAGTTTTTACCAACTCTGATCCAAATCAGGATCTGACACATCTTTTTTTTACTATTTTCAAAATGAAATAAACTCATAATTTTAAATATGGTTTTAATGCTTCTATCCTCAGTATTATAAATATTACAGTAGAATTTCAATAACAATACCGTTAGTTTGATATCTTTACTCTCTACTAAATAATAAGCCCCTGTCTTCTGGATTATAATAATAATAATATAATATTCTTGTTTCATAATATAAATCAGGACTGTCCAACCCGCATGCCGACTAGAGCTGTAATATAACACAAAATTATAAACTAATTTTGGAATTTAAACTTTCACAGTAGTAACCATTAATAAATAAATTACATTCTCGATTTAACTCTTGTTTATTTATATTTAATACAACGTTTCGTCATTCTTCAAGTACACTTAAGATGCAAATCACAAAAGAGTCTTACATCTAGAAATCTACAATCTGAAGTGATCTCATTATGTAAGACTTTGTGATTTGTACCTGAACTGGTCAGATAATGAGTGACCGAAATATTGTATTTAATATAAATAAACCACAGTAAACAGAAATTGTAATTTATTTATTAAATTATAAACCAATTTATAATAATAATAATAATAATTCAATGCACTTATTTTTTCTATTTTTGAAATTGATATATTTTACTTAATAGGAAATAAATAAAAGAACTTATTGTTGGCCCAAATTATTTATTACCTATGTCGACGTTTCGGGAACTACATATTATTTACAAAATTTTTGTTTAACAACTAGGGCCTACTTTTAGAATTATTAATTACGAGTTTTCGGCTCAAGAAATTTTTTCTTCAAATATGGCTTAAGATAATTCAAAGATTGGACAACCCTGATTTAGAGGAGAGATTTTTTTTTATTTTGCATCAAAAGTTATGTAATTTATTTGATACCAATTGTATATTGGTATATACAAAAGAGTAGAGCCCACCCCTAAATTTCAAAAGTTATATTTGACTCGTTTTTTATTTAATTTAATTTTTATCCACTATAGGTATAGGACCGTCACAAATTTTATCTTACATGTCTTTTTCATCAAAAATGATATCCAATTTCCATGCAAAGGTCACCTTTGTCCCCCCCTCTATAATGTCTATAAATAATCATATTCCTATATGATCTTCTAAAAGCAAATAATAATTATTAATTTCAATATAATATAATCAATATTTTCATAATAAAACTATAAATGATACGAAAAATAATTAATTATGCCAAAAATTACAAAATATAACCGAATCTCTACTGTAATATTTATCATATGAATAATTAAAACAAAAGGATGTAGAGCTAGATATTTTTCTAAAAACACATATAAAAAGTTTTCTTTTGTCATTTTTGTTTTTAAATTTCGCAAAAATTTATTAGTTTAATTAACGAAATTATTTCATTTGAAAGGAATGCCTTTTTTTTCATATAGATAAATTGACTTATCTGTTTTGGACGATTTTTTATATTTATATAATAATATTATATAATTCTTATTATTTATTTATATGTATATATATGTATATATATATATACTTATTATAATTAACAAGAAATTGTAACAAATTTAATTTTTTTTATTGCAAGCATTTATAATATAATAATTATTTTTATTATTATAATATCGGCTTGTAATAATCTTTTAAACTTTGAGTGATTGAAAAAAAGCATGTGTGTGATTTATGTGTTTTATGTATTTATGTATATATGTGTTTTTTGTGAGTGACAATATTTTTTTTACCTATAATTCAGGCTTTTTTTTTTTTTTTTTAATTTTTCATAGGTAAATTTTAAACGATTTTTTTTTATTTGAATCGTCACTAATAGTTAAAAATAATAATAATATTGTTTTCATCATTAATAAATAATAACATATGTATTCGGTTTTTGTTCAATAGAAAAAGTCTATCATTTATTATTTTTATTAGAATTTTTTATGTTATTATTTTTAATGAATTTGAAGATTAATATTATATTTAAATGAGGAAATGGTCTTAAAGTGAATCTCGAGCATATATTTATTTATTTTTTTTTTTTAATCAATAAATAATAAAGAGTGAAAATTATTTTTAAATATATAAGCTGAAAAATAGTAAAATCCTATTATTATTTTAATAATTATTATTGTCATTTTTTTATTCTAAAATTTGTTTATTAATTTATTTCTAATATTGCTTTTCAATTGTTTCAGATTATTATGAAAGGCTAAAGGATTAGAAATAATTATTGTTTAAGTTTTATCGAAGCATTCGATTGGGGTGCCTCTCTGAACCGGCTGGCGTTAGAATGAAAAAGTGAAGGAATGTATATGACATTAGGTTAAATAAGTAAATAAATTGAAAATTTCGAGGCGATCGATTTCGTTATAACAAATATCTGTTTAAACATTACCATGAATTTCATTAAACCCAATTTATACTCAGATATTTCAATAGTGTTATATTAAATAACTCGATCGCCTCGATATTTTCAATTTATTTATTTAACCTGACATCATATCCATTCCCTTTATTTCTTCTTTGAATTGGGAATAGTCGATAGAACTTTTTTCTATGGCGTATTGTGGGTTTGGGACTATAGGGAAGGAAATGTATGTGCACAATTTTTTTCCCATAAAAATTTTCGTTCCTTCCACTAAAAATTTATCTAATTTTTTTTTATCAGGAACAAAACAATATTATTTTATAAAATAGAGTATTAATAATTAATCATTTAATCTTGAGTTAATGCGCCCTAAGTACGAATCCATTTAATGATTCTTTAAGTCCAGTCCAATGCAGACTCGAAAGATACAAATAAAATTAAATAAAAAGCACGTTCCTTGTTTTGGGAGGAATTTTTCAACACTCGATCAAGGGTGTAAATAAATATATTAGAGGTGATAGATGAAAAAGTTCCCGAACCCCTGGTGTAAGTGGTGCCTCCCTTTGAGGAAGGTACCATTTTATTCCATGAAATTTATTCCCCAATCGTATCAATTCCTGTCCCAAATAACTTAATGAGTGTGAATAGCAATTAAACTCATAAAAATATCAGTGAGGGAAAAATATTTTGACAATATAGTTAAAGGCACTATTTAATAACAGTTGAAAATTTAAATCAAATTAAATTTAAAGGACTATAGAAGTATTAGATTTAATTTTTTTAACTCTATTATTATTTGTTTTTGTTTCCATAAATTTTAAAGTTAATGAATTTGTATTTTTTTTTTTTACCTAAAATTTGCACTTATTAAGGAAGAATAAGTAATATGGAAGTCTTTAAACATTATTTTTCTTTTTTCAAAAAGTTCTATTATTTCTAAAACAAATTTATTTATTTAATTATTATATAAATGATGTGGGGAGCCATCATTCATATGCTCAAACATATAAAAATATTTCTCACTTTTGGTTTTTCGAATGGTCCGCATCGTTTGAAATCAGAAGATCCTCCGTTCTATTCCCAGCCATTTTTTTTATATTTTAATTTAATAAAAACTAATATCTTTTAAGTTTCATAATTTCTGATTATACAATTCAATTCATATTTTTTTTTTTATTAAAAAAACGATAAATTATCTAATTTGAATAAAATATAAAATATTGCTTGGAAACAAGATTTTTTTTTTTACTTTTGATCTTTCTTTTATTTGTTTGTTTAAAATTCAATGATGAATTCCAAATTATTGATCGGGCATTAGTGGACTTTCCAAGTGTCAAATCGTTCTAATATTTTTCTTAATAAAAGGGTCTCAAATTTTTAAAAATTTTTTTATAAGGATTCAATAAAAAAATTAGAATTTTTTATCGCCATAATTAAGCATTCATTACATAAACCAATTCATAAATAAATTTGCTTTATGATAATCGATCTTTTTGATTTATTAGAATAAGAATAATAAATAAACACATCACATCATATTTTTTTTTTCAAGTAGTTATAACTTATAATTAATTCCTTTTGTTCTTTATTCGAAAATAAATATTTATATAGCTTGAGATTCTCCTTTTTCTTCTAAGTATAGATATACAAGAATATTTTCTTTCTAATCGCGATTTTTTAATGAAATATTTATAATGCATTTTTATTTATTTATTTATTTTTTTGATTGAGAATGAAAAGTTAAAGGAACTCCCTAGTTCTTCGATAGGACCGTTTGTCCTCTTCAACATGAGATGGCGAGCCCACTATCGGGGTGAGTTCAGTGTCCTCCGGTGAGCACTTAGGGGCAGGTCCTGGTGGAATTTGTTGTAACGAAGCCGATGCTGAGGGTGTTGTCGGTGGCGGTTCCGGCGCTTTTGTTCTCGATTTACTTCGTCTTTTCCGTGACATTACGGTCATCGTGGCCGCTGTCGTCGTAGGCGTGGTTAATTGTTGATCACCCGGGTGTGGTGGCGTGCTTGGTGTCGTATTCGTGCTCGCCAATCGATTGATAATATCCCCGATCATGTCCTCTAATCGTCCCATTTTTTGATTTAACTTTTGCACTTCTAACCGAATGTCTACTTTTAGATCCATCAACGTGGAGAGGATCTCTTTATACTCGACTGGTGGCAGATGTGTGGTGTGAATGTACGTGGATGGAGCGGCCTCCCCATCTGCACGCACCAACGCTTTCGATTCCACTGGGACTTCGGTTGACGATGTGGTGGCTGTTGGAACTGTCGTCGTCGCCGTCGTCGTTATTGTCAGCTTCTTATCCACCTCTAAAGTCTCATCTATGGTATCTTGACGCGAAAGACTTGACAAAGCTGTCGTTGAAGTGGGCATCTTTTGTAATTTGGGGAAAACTTTATTGCCGGTACCGTTTGTTGACATCGATGATGAAGCCATGGACATTGACGGCGCTGTCGACGAGAGCACAAGAGCCGATTTCTCCTAAAAGAACCGAAAATGTTTAGGTGGGTTTAATTTTAGAAAATTTTAATGTTACATCACTAGATTAATATGGAACCAGCAAAAATAAATTCCTTTAAATAAAATTATCCGCTTTTTCAGAGAAAAATTTATTATGTTGGAAAATTTTTCTCAAAGCAAGAAAAACGTTAGGTCTTAGTTACTGTTTCTAAATCTACAGTTACTATAAATAGGCACCTTGTGGTCCCTTGCAGACATGGATCGTGCAATGCCTCCGCCAGTTGTTGAGACGGCATTCCCCGATGTAGCTGAAGCGGATTCCGCTCCAGAATCCAAACTAGAACTTCCAAGAATTCTGCCCCACTTACTGGCACCCCGCAGGACAGGCCGATGATGTGGCTGTGCTGCTGTAGGAGCCCCCCCATTCCCACCGGTTGCCCCATTGTTCTTGGTCGTGGTAGCGATGGCCACCGTTCCCGAACTCGATCCAGCACCACCCGGCGACGCCCCACCATCTTCAGTAACACATGCTAACTTGGTGGTGCTTAGGACACGAACCACAGACTTGGTTCCCGCGTTTAGAGGGACAGCACTTAAACAATGAGGCTCACTATCCGTGTCACTTGTCCCTCCTCGTTCCACATCAGGAGCCGGAGGCGCCGTTATCGCCGCGGAGCTCGACGTCGCCGCAGTGCGATCACGTCGAAATTTGCTGAAGATCTTCCGGACCAGGTGATCTTGGTTTTGGTCTAATTGGGGTTCGTTTTTGCGACGTTCCGCTAATTCCTTTTCACGTCTTACGTCAGCCACTTTGCGAAATATCAACTGCGAAAACATTACATTGTATAATAATAATTTATGTGTATGTGTATATTAGTGAAAATAGAAAATCATCCGGAAGCAATATCCGTATCCCTTACTTTTTTGGATTCATTTTAAAATTTCATTTGAATTTTATTTTAAATTTAGTTATAAATATTATGAATTATCAAATAATGAATATTAAATAATTAAATTAAATCACCACCCACTGCGAAAGGCCTTGCAGATTAAATCCCTAAACTATTTTACCTCTCAGTATAATCTATAAAAATCAGGGTAATCAAATTTAACAGAACAAACCAAAAGTTATTTTTTGACATTTCGACCGACTCTTTTCAACTTCCTCAGGACAGACACGAAGATTTTAAAATTAAATTTTTATTTTTACTTACCCGGTGCCTTAAATTATACGTTAGAATGAGATTCCTCGCAAATGAATTCGCGAATGCTTGATAAAAATCAAGCACTTCTAAGAGCTTATCCCTTTTGATGGTATGCAAATCACAATAGGTGAGGGCACGAACATTAGCGGCTGATTGGCCGATCGCATTATCTTTCCAAAATGAATCTCCAAATACATCTCCTTTTCCTGATAGACAAAAAAAGAATTCAAATCACAATAGAAGAATTTTATATTATGAAATCTGCAAATTTGTAAAAATATGAAAAAAAAATATAATAATAATGAAACTGAATTTGAACATTTCATGTTTCCTTCATAAAATTATTATTATACAATAATTAATTAAAACCTTTTTGCCTTTCCTTCCAGTGTGATAACGTAGCTCAAAAAAAAAAGAATTTTAATAAAATTCTTGTAATAATAAGTAAAGAGAGAAAAAAAAGTGATCGTTTTATTTTCCAGAAAATATTAAAAATTCTAGGTTTATTGATATCTTGTATAGAAGGGAAAGTTGATTGATTAGATTGTCACTTTGGGACTTTCTCACCAATCATGAAATTAGTTTTTTTAATTAAAGAACTCATCTTGTTCAGGTGAAAAAAACCCACTCACCGAGGATGGCGACAACTTCATCATCTTGGATCACCTCGAGGGAGCCGGTGACGATAAAGCATAGACTATCAATGGATTCGCCGGTGTGATAGAGCAAATCCCCCGGGGCACTATGTGACATTGTGAAGTGCATAGCCAATGCCCGAAGACAACCATCGCTCGCTAATCGAAACGCTGGATGTTCGTTGAACACTTTCCGATTCAAATGTACACAGATGTCAGCTTTCATGTCTTTCGGACAATAGTTCAGCACCTAAGCCAGGTATATAAAACACATGCATACGCACACAAAAGTCCACAAACACACACACACAAATTCCATAGATCTATTTCTTTGATGGGCCCTTAGACAATGGACACACTTGGGTTTTTGATCGCCGCGTCTCATTTACCCATGCTCCTATGGCCTTTACCGCTCTAGTTTATTTATACATAGTCTATTTCTCAAGTCAATTTTACCCTGGCAAGACGGGCGTTCGAAAACGCAAATGTGTCCTTGTGATGCTCTAATTGCTAAATGATAAGGTGACATTCGACTAATTTTTAAACTTATTAAAATTATCAAGATATAAAGATAATCGACCTTTTCTCCTGATAATTGAAATATATATATATATATTTTTTATATTAAAAATTTAATAATTGATCTTTTTTAAACACTTCTTTTGGATACATTTACAGGAATTTTATATAATATAGAAACGAAATAGTCTCACCACTTCATCCACATTCCATCCCCACCAAGAATCTAATATATATAGATATACTTTTCTATCTGTTCTGATTCCTGATGGAACTTGCTCACCTTTTCCCAGTCTTTCTTAGCAATGAAGGAGAGGGGGTCGCCATTCCCCTACATTTTCATAAATAGAAAAGATCCCCCTCCCCCATCCCACTTTTTGTAAAATAAATTTTACATTTCAGGTCGTCGAGGGAGAAAAATAAAATATACAGGTCCGAAAACAGTCTTTATTTGGATTCCGCATTATCTACAATACTTTCTAGACACCCACCCACTTTTTTAAAAATTTTTATTTAGAAAATTAATAAGTGATTGGAAATTTAATCCACCGGATCCTTTTAAAATTAGAAAGGGTTTAGTTATTTTTTATTAAAAAATATTTTTTCTATATCCATTATTTTTTTGATTTAAAATTTTTTTATAATTTTGTAATTAATTTATACTCTCCCCTATTCTTTGGTGTAGAGGTAGAAACCTCCGGCGATTCGCTTCCCATTCTGAAATTTATTTAAATTAATTTAAATAGCCTCAAAAAAAAACTTAAAAAAATATATACTCCCTTCCCTTTTTTTTATGTTCGTCGAGCCTTTCCCTTTGTTTTTTTTATCGATACACTTCTCCTCTTTCCTCTATCTGTATTTATGTGAATTTGTGGGAGATGGCTACGCTCTCTACTCTCTCTTTCTTATTCCATGAATACAGGGAACCTGCCGACGCCGAGAGCAAGAAAAACACATGTAAAAATATTTCATTGGGAGTGTTAGAGGAGTAGAGAAACAAAAATTTTATTTTAGCATTTAGGTATTTGCACTCTGCTCTTTTCATGGTTGATTGAGGAATTCGAATTTTGACCGATTCAAAGAAAGCAAAAATTATAATAAAAAAATTTCATTATCTATACTAAATGAATCGTCCTTCAGATAAAAGTTTTAAGGTCTACTTTAATACCCAAACATATAATTTATTTTAAAAAATCATATTAATTTTGTTGCATTATTTTATAGACACTCGGCCGGCTATTTCCCGAATGACGATCTCCGGACGACCTCACAAACACAACAAGAGGTAAAGCTCAACTAATTAGACCTTAATTGTTTCCAATTCTAAATATATTTTTGAAAAAACAAATCTTTTATTAATATAAAAATTTTCGAAATATAAATTTTAAAATTTTAATATGAAACTAATCAATAGATTATCTCTTAATTCTAAAATTTTATATTGTATAATCAAAGAAACTTAAAATTTTTTTTTCTAAAAAAATCATTTTAATAAAAGTCTCAATTTTATTTGGAAATTTAGTTTCCCAAAATGATTGCATTGCAACTTTTTATTGTAGGAGGCGGGCAATGGAACTTAGGCTACTATCTAATTCTAAAAACTAAAATTATATTATTATATTAAAAATAAAAATATTTTGCTAGATCAGTTTATGTTTATGATTCGCGCCCCCGGGGGTCGAACCAGGATTTATGCGATGAGGGACGTATGGTCCAACGTTGGGCGCGAATAAACGCCAATTAAACACACACTCACCTCTCAAAATATTTTTATTTTTAATATAAATATCAAGCCCATTTCAAGATTCAGTTAGGAGCCTAGTTCTCTTTCTAAGAATCCGACTTTGCTCCAATCCCAAAATATATACAAAATATTTTTATCTTAAACGATATATTGACTGATGCTTCATACTCTATAGGGCGGTGTTTCCCAACGTGGGGCCCACGCCCCACAGGGGGGCAATTTGATTGTTAAGGGGGGCAATTCGAAA
>JAAAKE020007651.1:0-11025 GCA_010014785.2 Anisolabis maritima
GTAGCACTGGAGATATACGACTCCAACGACATCTATGGACAAAATACGAAAAGACTTTTTCGACTACCCAATATTATTATTCTATTAAAGTTTTCTTTTTAATTTTGAAATTCATAAGGGCCTTTAACCTAAAATTAGTCACCTGGTCAGTTAGGTAGATGAAGAAAGAAAAAGATGTCAAGATAAGGCCAATATAATATAAGATCAATCAGTATATATATATAAAAAGGTTTGTTAAGATCCGACAAAAACAGTGCCTTCTTTTCCCAAATAGAACATTCCATGTCAAATGAGAAACATTTTTATCTTGTAAATATTGATCTTAAGAGTCTGGATTCCCAACTTAGAACGGAACCGTCGTTCTTGATTGAATAAATTATTTTGGCCTAATCTCTTTTTCTTTTCTTTTTCGTTTTTTCTTAAATTCTTTTTTAATATTTATTTAAACATTTGAATATAAGTTTGGGTCCATTTGGGATTTAGAAGGTTCTCTACTTCCATCTCTCTCCTCCTTTGTACTCCCCTAGACCAACAAAAGGCTTTATTTTTTTGTCTTTTTTCAGCCATATTTATTTAAATTAATTGATAACCAATATCTCAATATCTGAACCATTATAGTCTTCATTACTTTATTTCAATCATATTGCAACCAATACAATTTAAATATTAGAACAATTTGTGGCTTAGTAATAGTAGTACTGAATTGTGATGATGCAACCAAGGAGGTTTTTTCACCAATTAAATGTACAAATTTGAGATGTTTAACCCAATTTATTTAGTCATTGTCAGTCTATTAAGGAGTAATTATCATGTCTCAATATATATATATATATATATGATATATATGAGTGTGTATATGTGTATGCTTTTTGGCTCGAGCCCGCCTTCGGCGGATCTTGCGTCTCCTTTTAGTCACGTGATTATAATGACTCATCTCTTTATATATTTATATAATTAGACATGATAATAACTCCTTAGTCTGAATTTATTTCATCCTTAAAAAGCGTAATATAATAATAATTCATGAAAAAAAACATCATTGCAATTCAAAAAATTAATACTATATTAATTGTTAATTTTTTAGAAATTTTATTTTCTAATTTCTTTATATATTATTAAAAATTATTACTTTGAGATTAAATAATAAATTATATGTTGATTTATGTTATTATATACGATTAATATACTTAAAAGTTGTAATCCATTGGAAGGGAAAAATTGAAATTTATTTTTTATTATTATTTATTTATTTAACATCTTAATGGAATTTTATACGTTCCTGAAAAACCTCCTTGGCTGCATCCTCACAATCCAGTATTACTATTACAATTTAAATAAATTTTTTGCTTAAAACGGCAAGCAAACTACTGACTCTTATCATAATGCAAGAGCTTTACCTCTGTTGTAAAGGGCATAAGAATAAAAAGCTAAAATGGCGTCATTGTATTCAATTTCAAATAAACATGAAATCTCAATTAAAATTTATAAATATTAATTAAATTCTGATTTATGATGATTATTAAAGTTAACTGTATATAATTTAATAAGAAATGGACAGAAAATAATATTATCATATTAATTGCAACAGATTAATTCTATTGCCCATTTACAGATTAAAAATATTTTATTCAATGTGAAATAATCGTAATTGAAAAGATTGATGAATCGCATGAAATAGGGAGTAATTGAGTATGCAGGGATTATCCCGCTTACACCAGTTGGCAATCAACACTTAGTTTTTAATCCGTTAACCTTTACCTCTAAACTCTTGGGATCGGCCAATTATAAGAACATGCAGTCCGGATTAGAAATTTTGTTGCCTATCTTACAGGCTCTTATTTGTAATGCAAATACAATACATTCTAATCTTATTTAAATCGATTTTAATTTTTAAAGAGATATGGGAAAAGAAAGGAAGTCAGCCAGTAGGGTACCCTCTAACGAAATAAAACTCCCAAAATATGAAACGTTTTGACTTTAATTAGATAAATCCATCATCAATCATTAGGACTGAAATGAGCAACAAAAAAGAAATTTAAAATTGTTGTAAAGTTGTGTTTTTAATTTTATTGCTCATTTCAGCTCTAATGACTGATAATGGATAGAGGCCACCCTATTGGCTGACTTCCTCCCTTTTCACATATCTCTGATCTGTGTACAGCCACCCATCTCATCGTGAAGATTTTAATGTAATTTTACATGATTTTTCAAAAACTTTCCTTCTTTTATCGATAAGTAACTATTATTTATAAGATTAATATTAATCTATATACAATTCACTTATAAGTCTATTGTTGTTCTATGTTTAATAAAAAATATTTTTTTAAATATTTTTACAGAGCTGAATTAGAATAAATCCATCAGGGTTGAAGTCAATTTTCATGACAAATTTCAGGATTCGTCTTCTTGGTTGAGGGTTTTAGTCTTGGACTTTGTCCAATAATAAAAACAAGAATGTTATCAAAGATATACAAGGGTGTTGAGGGGCGAGCTCAGCTTCGAAGTGCAGTCCCAAGCCTTTCTCTTTGTTCTTTTAACGACTAACATCTGATACTCCTTCAACTCAATAATCCATACAGGAAGAGAGAAAAAGAAAAAAAAAACGGAATTTTTAAGCCAATCTCATTTCATCGAACAGGAGCGACCTTTCGGTCCTAGTTTGAGACCATTATCAGGCTCTTTAGTTCAATTATACAAAGGTAAAAAATCCTTTCTCATGTAGCATGAAGTGCTCCTTCTGCGAGGAGTCGGAATCACCGAAATGTTGTTCCTATTCAAATAAATGAGATTGGCCTGAAAACTTTTTCTTTTTCTCTTTTCCTGAGTCAATTTTTTAAGCCTCTTTGGCATCTGAGCTCATATAGACTTTAAACGGTATACACTTTATATTAATTACGATAATCCCAAAATATTTATTTATATCAGTTGTTATCCAATTGATATTTAAATCAATTTACATCGGACTGCCTGGGATCCGAACCCACACTTCTTGGATTTTGTCAATAATGACAATGTCAATATCTTTAACCTTTCAGCCACTCGGGCATAGTCTACTTATTGATTTCAATAATCCAACTTCTCATCCTAAAAAATAATATTATACATATTTTGACGTTGAACGTAAAATACTAAACTTTTGCAATTAAATTCTTTTGAATATTTCATTTTATTTTCTCCCTCTCCAAATATCATTTTACTTCTTATCTTTGACAAACCATTGCACAAATGAAGTTTCATAAATTTCTTAAAGGAGGTCACTCTTGCATATCATATAAAATTATAAATTTCAAGGCGTAAGTTTATTTTATAAGTTCTAAATAAATGATAAGATAAATGAAATATAAAGAAATTCACATAATTAAAATAATTATATTAAAAAAGTTTTTAGCGATTGTCACTATATAATAAAGGTTTTGTAATCAAACTAATTTTGACTTTTTTAGATTTTCTGGTGTGACTAACCGTGCATCATACCACGTTCTTTCAGAAAGTAAAAGAATTGTTGTGTGATATGCTGGAACACCAGATTTTTTTGGGGCGATATATTATTTTTCCAATAATATATGAGCACACTCGAGGTTGTATCATCAATTGTTCCATGTTCAATTTTAGCCTGAGGCTAATATTTGTAAATATAAAAATTTTTAAATTATATTCTGTTATCAAAGCACCTTTGCAAATCCAGTCTTCATTTATCTTCATGACCTCACTGCTACTCTTTACCCTAAAACTTACAATCTCTGATTTTGAAAAAAAAAATACATCTCAATAAAGTATGATGTAGGTAGTCACCATAAATATCAAATATGAGCCTTTTTTTTTTCGTGATATTTTGTTGTTCGCAGACCATTTTGTAAGATCTCAAAACGTGTATTTTTGGTGAAACCTCAACATAAGGATTTTTTTGCATTTATATATAATATATACGAGGGTTGCCTTTTATATTTCGGGATTTGAGATCAAAAACAAATTGTTTTGATCGCCAAATATTCATGCAATATTGAATGTATGCTGGTCCCAGGAAGGTCCAAGGATACCTCAATCTCACAATAAGTCACATAACGATTTTCCAGTATTTCTAGTTCACGTACAGCATCAATATTTTCCGGAAGAACAACCGATTTTGGACGACCTTCAAGAACTACGGCCACAATTGAAGTCGGCAAACCATTGATAAACAGTAGTCCTTGATGAAGCTTCATCACCAAAAGTCGAATTAAGTTCATCGATGCACTGTTGTTAGGTTAATCCATGTCTAAAGTTGTAAAAAATAATCGCTCGAAAATTTTCATGATTTAATTCCATTTTTAGCTGATATGATTTAAAGTTATTGTAAATTTCAGAAACAGCGCTGGTATGTCAATACGTTCTGAGTATGGATACCATCACAAATGTCAAACTTTACGATAGAAGCGTCAGGAGTTAGCGAAATCTCGAAATATAAAAGGCAATCCTCTAAAATAAAAAATTAAAAAGGGTTAAACGAAAGTTTTTGTTAGAAATTATTACACTACCTGAAGAAACGGAATACCTTTATTGCATGCAAGTTTGTTTCTCCAAAATCTTTGAGTTACTTTGCTCTCTCTAAAAAAAAGATGAAATGAAATAGAAGCCGGGAATTTAATAATAGAATATTTGGAGTCAGGTCAAAAAGATCTACCCTGGATTTTACTATTCCTAAGAATACGTATAGAAGAAATTTGGTTAAAGAGATTTCAATAAAATTTCATATTATAGCTTCTGGCATAAATATCTCATCTTTTGGTACAGATCCTTCTAAAAGGAAGTTAAATTACTGACATCAATTTATCTCTTCCCAATTCTTTACAATCTGTAATTTGTCATTACTTTGAAATATTTTTTTTTTGTTCTTTATGTTAATTAATTTTGAAAAGCTTTTTACCGTTTCCTTACGATACCGTTAATATTCCTTATATATATTTAAAAATAAATATACCATACAAATTCTTTGCTATTTCCAGATATTCTAAAAAAAAAAAAAATAGTTATTGATTTAACAAATTCAAAGTGAAATCTCAGAAAAAAGGAGGTAAATAGTTATCATGCGCATATTACATGCAAATAATGATTCAACTTCAAAGAAGAAGCTAGGCTAACACTATCCCTCTATCTCTTTTTTTTTTTAAGGATTTTACCATCTAAATGAGAGAGAGAGGAGTCATGAGAACTGGGCCGTAGATATTTTCGGAAGCTTTGAATATTTCCATAATAATTCCAATGATAAGCATCGTCATTATGCAAATTAGCAAGGATAGTGATAGTGACGTCATGTCGGGCATCCGAATTACCAAGGGCAACGTGTGGGCACCCAAACAGGGTACAAGGGACGACCTCGAAGGTCGAGACCTTGGCCATGCTCTCTCTCTCTTTTATCCCCCTCCTCCCTTCCTCTTTCTAGTTAGTGGTGCCATTTGTTATTTTTTTCATTTATTGCTTTTTTAATCTACTTTCATTTTTCAAAAGAAACATGAATAGACTTATATTCCACGCTTAAAAATAAATTTCAATTTTGACATATTATCTTATTTATCAGAGAACTCTAAAAGAAAACTTATTTCAATTGAGATATATATTTATTTCACAAATACTGTTTGAATAAGGTCCTTCTTAAATTCGGAGATCAGGATATACAAGTAGAATTATTTAATAAGAAATCTTTTTTAGCCATTATACTGTATTCCGACTCGGCATATTGAAACGGACACAATAAAAAAAAGCAAACTGGCTCTTCTTATGTCCTAACGCATGATGGTCGAGGGGGAAGGGTTGGTAGCAGAATAAATGCCAAGCTCGGGAAACTCGTTGGCGCCATCCAATAACAAGATAGGAGCCTCTTCTTATTTAATAACACATATATAATTTAATTTTATATCACGGAATAGGCTTGCAACGACTCCTTTCTCACCAAAGAAATTTTTGTTAGTGAAAAAAATTTTAATCTTAGCTTAATATTGTATATAATAATGATTTTTTTGTCTTTCACCTCCAGCTGACTGGGTGATTTTATTATATAAATTAATAGGATTTTTTCTTTGTTTCAGGTGAGTCCTTTCTTCTTCATTATCCTAAGAATGTATTCCAGACAAAGGTAAAACTAATTCTTTGTTTTTCTAAATTTACTAAATTTTTGAGGTTTTTCTCTGTTTACCTAAAAGCTCCTAGAAATGTTAATATCATCATAATTAAAATATCAAGTATGATAAATATTCATTAAATAATTTTCAATTACCTTTTACTTCCCCTTGGCTCAGAGGTAGAGGTCTTGCTTCTTAATCCAGTTAGTGGTTCGCTTCCCGTTGCAAGCGACAAAATTTATTTAAATTATATTGGCAACCAAGTGGTTTAAATAAATATGAACGGGGCCTAAATGGCCTCAAAAGGCCGAAAAAGATTTTAAAAAAATTACCTTTTATACAATTTTAAAAATATGGTTGAGTGTATAAAACTGGGTCTCGTAAAAGGGTTTCTTTTTCTATTAAAAAAATATCTCAAAAATGAAAAACCGGTAGAAGCTCAAAATTGATATTTAATCTAGGTACCCAATCGTCCATAGAAATTTTAAGAGTTTAAAAATATTTACGTTTGCATCATACAACTTTCATTACCTTAGGTAAGAGAAATATTATAGGTAAAAGAAAGTTAAAATATGTGAACACAAAAAATCTGGCGTGACATTACATCATGTTACTTTCTCTTGCCTAACCAAATAAGAGAAAGACGTGCTCTTATTTCAGATTCTTCATTAGTGGTGTTTTTCCCAAACGGAGAGATTTATAAAATGTTATTCCTTTTTTTTTTCTTAATTTTTTTCACCTGCGTATATAAAGGCAATTTCAAATTTTATTAGAAATATTCGGGTATATAGTGTATTGTGATGGAGGAGGGAGGACATCTCATAATAAACAAAAAAAAAAATTAAACAAGGAAACGTATTATATACTATTTTGATCGAGAAAAATTTCAAAAAAAGATTGCATCATTAGGATTTCGAAAAAGGTCTTTTGTTTCTTTTGAGGAGATTATTAGGTGACTTTTAATGACTGTCCTTTGGAATAGATGAATAATGTTTTGTTAATGATGATAGATGATAGAGTGAACCCTATTTTTAATTAAATAATTATACAAAATTTGTCGAATTTTTAAAAATCTTCCTCGAGGCTTCTCGTAGTTGAATTGCTCACAGAAATTAATTAATATTTCTTTTTTCTCAAATTGATACACATAAAGTTATTATTAAGTTCTTCTGGAAGACCTATAATATATGAAAAATCTTAATCTATTCTTTGAAGGTGCGAATTCTAAAGTAAATTTGAGCTAATTTTGATGGCAAATTTAAAAAGACCTCAGGCTCTCTATTTTCTCTTGATATCTCCGCCGCACCTGTTGATTTGTTAAGCCTCCTAAAAAGAGCCTCCTTAGCAGGGGGGCTCTCAGCTAAGACAAAAGCTCTCTGTGTGGCTCCGAGGGAATAATTTGCTTTCATTTACAAAGGAGACACCATCCGAGATGGCTATCTTTTCTTTATTTATAGTGGTTATTATTTTGCTAGAACGAAATTGGGGGAAAAAAAACAATCCATGTTAACAAGTTGTGAGACAACCTGAAAATTTTACTTTATAATCAGCTCTTTTATCTCATCGAAAGATAAAAGCTGCTTTGACAAAAAAAAAAAAAAATTTAGGGAGTATATAAATCATTCATAATTAATCGATCTTTTATAATTTTTTTTTTATTTATATTTTTACTCACCATCACTATAATATGGGTGATTATTGTTTCAATGACAATAACAATACCTTTTCCTTTTTTTTTTATGAGTTGGTATCTTGAAGGGAAGGTGTCTCATTCACTGCCATTCACAGTCACTGATTTTATCAGCTACCAAAGATTAAACAAAAAATTGTTTGTCAAATTGAAAATTTGAATCACAAATATTTTAATCCAAGTAGAAAAAAAAAAAAAAAACTGATATAAAATCCCAAGAGCCTCTTGATTTTAATTTTGTGAACAAGTCAAGTTTGCGCAGACTTTCTAATTCGAACATATTAACATTTCTACACCAGGGATACAAGATATGAATCAATATTAAAAAATTATATTAAAAATAAATTTATTGTTTTTGGATTAGTTCATATATAACTCTAATAACTATCAATAATTTCATTAAGCTGGATTTTTATTTTCAAAAATGCGCAGCACATTATAGTTTCGTCGAACAAGCAATGTAATCAAACTTTTTGTAAGCAAAATTGTTAAGTGATTGCACGCTGAAAAAGACCTAATGAAGACAGAGTCGCTCTCCAAACGTCGACATTAAAGGGTAAATAAAAATATGCTGCGCATTTTTTATATCATATTCCTTAATAATTATTTTGAAATCAATACGCAGACTATGGCCAGCCAGGGAATGCAGGGAAAAATTTTAAAACTTTTCAAGATATTTAAATATAGTGTCTCTCTTCTCTAGTTAAGCTTCCCCCACTCTTTCATGCTTACCCTTCGAACTCTCTTAGATTTTAAATATATATTAATTTTTTTTTCTTTATTAATCAGCTGTTGGCTACTCACCATTCAGCCCTTCTCTTTATTTTTTTTTTACATTTTTATAAATTTTTTTAAAATTTAATATATATATATATATATCCTCAAAAACAATAACAAAGAATATAATTATATATAAAAAAAATATCTAAACAAAACGTTATATAAAAATATATATTAATAAAATATATATATATATATATATATATATATATAAGTATATCAGATAATTATTTTTGAAGTTCTGATGAAGTGATGTTGAAGTGCTTTGAAATCTGGATTTTTCAAAAATTTGTTGAAGAAGTTGAATCTCGAAAATGTGGTGTTATATGGATCTTATATTTTATATATTGACTATATATATATTAATTAAACATAAATATTACCAATTCTTCTCAGGCGGAACACCTCATGCCCTAAGAGAAATACATATTTAACTTTGTATGAACTAAGGAGGTAATATATATACATTGTAAAATTGTATTTACTAAATCTTATAAAAATTAAACTGTGTATATGCTTTCTAGCCTGAGGATGGCCTCAATCTAAGGTCCGAATAATGTCTGAATAAAAGAAGTTTGGCTCCGTCTTTTTTCTCTTTTCTTTTCCCCTTTAATAATTATAATTTTACTTTTTGGCGCATTTTCCCAAAGAGCCCCCTTTAAGTTTTTTATTATTAAATACGCAATCTCCAGTTTGTTTTTCGTTCTTTAAATTTAAATTGATTTTTTGCCCTACATTAAACTTTGTTCATATAAATTAACCCGATAAAAGTATTTTGTGTTAAAAAGCTACTAAACAATAAAGTGGCAGACAATATCCCAATATTTATTTATATTCAATCTCCCCTCTTTTTCTTCTCTTCAACTATCCTATTGTCAATTGTTCGCATCTTGTATTTTATTGGCCACTTTTAAAATGGAACCTCTTGTCGGTCGGTCTCTTAGGTTTGTGTTTTTTTTGCCGGTTGTTTTTGAAACTAAAAGTGAATATTTCTGTTTTTCAAACGATGGAATTTCTTCGATGTCCTAGATAATTCTTTGAATTTTATCCTACAAACGAATCGATTTGGATTGGATTTTCTTGGAATGAAGTTTGTTTTTAATTAGATTGGAATCCCAAACAAATTTATTATCAGAATCTTCTTCTTTGTCTTATTACACCTGTGATTCTGAGACAACATAGGAAATTAGAGATTCAAGGATTGAAGAGAAAGGGCCCGAGCCTCTTGCTTGATTCGATGGATAGAATAACGAAGGAACAAAGAAATATCATTGCACGTTTTATTAGAATTTTTTTAAATTTTATCCTAGTAAAAACAGTACATATTTCTCTTCACCATAGACATAAAACAAATTAATTATAGGTGTTGCAAATGACCACCCCACTATTTTTTGATTAATTACTCCAGGGGTCCTCTAAACTCTCGGTTCGCAGACCGACACCGGTCTCTCAGAAATTTTTACTGGTCCGCAGAAAAATAACACTATTTAAAAAAAATATAATTTAAATTAAGCTTTTAACATGAATATGGCTTATTACTCATTTATTTTGTCCCGAACGCTTGCTTCTAATTAATTATAAAGAATGGATGGTTATTATTTATTTCAAAATGTAGTTGTTCTATGTAAAAGTTTTTTAGTTATTTTGTGAAATTTTTACTTTAATTTTTTTTACCTTACTTGCTCAGTGAAAAAATACTAGGGGTTTTGACGATCAGCAAACGAAAAAAGTTGAGAACCACTGCTCAAGCCACCACCCATATTCATTAGTTCAATTTCTATATAGATTTAATAACTGCACATGCAGGTGTTCAATTTTTATGAATTTTGGAATCATTAATCGAAAAATCCATTAGTGAGTTTGTTATTTCGGTTGCCTACGCTCTAGAAAATAAAAATGAATTTAACCTACTATGTAGATGAAAGTATTTATAGACGCTACCATTTCATTCTTATTTATATTTACTTTAATCAGTATAATTTAAATAATAGTTATCACTCATGATGGGAAGCGAGCCATTTACTCTTATTCTGCACACATTTAGAAACTTTCTTAAAACTCTTTAAGAAAATTTCAAATGGATGTTTTCTCCATTATCCTTTATTGAACTGTTTAGAGATTAATAAACAAATAAACAAACAAATCGAGAAATTTGTATTTTTATAATAAGATTGGTTTGAAATTTTATTAATTAAATGAATAAGTACCTTTTTTTTTTTTAAAAAAACATTTTAACATAAGATATTTTATTTTCTCTTGAATAGAGGAAATTGATAGAAAAATTGTTTTCAATAAAAAGAGAGATTTGATTTTTAAATAAAAAGCTTAAGACTTAAAAAGTTGCAATTAAAGAGGTCTTTGAAATGAAACCCACACATTTTAACATATTAAATAAATAAATAAATAAATTTATTTAAGACCTGCTTAGAGGCACAAGTCCTCGGTGGCTAGGTCCAATCA
>JAAAKE020007673.1:0-28902 GCA_010014785.2 Anisolabis maritima
CTTAATAGCTATGCTAATTAGTAACGTTGAATTATTTCAATAATGGCGCACTGTCGTAACGCCTGCATACTTTTATTGAAGAACCTAGTTTCAACTCCTGCGAATCTTTTTTTTTTTTTTTTTCAATTTACGAGTTTAAGGTAAATATCCTTAGATCGCGAAATTGATATTTTCTAAGTTTTAGAAAAATTGTTTTCATGCCATTTTTTAGGTTATAAGTATCCCATAGAAAAGATAGGAAGACCCGTTGCCATGGTAACGAAATATAAATAATATTTTTATTGGGGGTTTTGATTTTTTTATTTAATATAGTTTTAATTAAAAATTAAATTAAATTAATAAATATTTTTAATTCCTAAAATTTATTAATAAACAGAATTTAATTGTCAATTTAATTGATTTAATTTAATTTTTTTTATAATTTTAGTAATTGTTTAATACACACAATCGAAAAATCAATAAAAATTGTGAACTACCAAGGGGGGCCGAATCTTGCTAAAAATCAGGTGTAATAGCATATAACATAATTTTCCTTATCTTAGGGAAGGAATAGTTGTGTGATGTGCGCCTCTCACACCATTTTTTTCAATTAAATTTTTTGTGAAAGTCATTTCAGCATTTGAAGCCATTTAGATTACGTCCTGATTTTTTTTTTAAATTTAATTGGTAGCCATTATATAATATTACAAATTCAATTAATGAATAGTCAAAAAATAATAAAAATCAACATCTTGAGTTACATAGGGTTGTAAAGCGCCATCTCATATTCCCAGAATGATTAGCGATGGCTAAAGAGTGCGGGAAAGTGTTGCAGCTTCGTTCATCTATAAAAAAAATTTTTTGTTACTCTTCATAATGGAATCGTTATTCGATTTCCTCTTTTTACTCACCATATACATTCAAAAGTTTTTATTTATTAATTATTCCGGTTCATTATTAATATTAAGTTTTATTTTGGAATATTTTTTCTCTCAATTCATCTTTTATTTTGACCCTGTTCCTTGAAAGTCCTCGCTTCGCTTTCCAAAAGGTTAAGTTTCCCATCCTGAGCGACAATAATATATTTACATTATTTTAGCTACCAATTAATTTAAATTAATATGGAGCGATTTTACATGGCCGAAAAAGACAAAAACTTTCATTATATATTAATCAATCCCCTCCCTTCTAAAAAAAGCCTCCTTATTCAATTTTTTACTTTATATTATTACTTAAAATATAATTAAAAAATGATAAAAATTATATTTTGATAAAACAGATAATTTTGAAATTGAATATTGCTTAATAACGGACAGACACTCACGCAAATAAATGTTTTTTATTTGTTAGATTAGTTTTATAGAGAAATCAATTTTTATGAAATTTTAATGCAAAGAGAAAAAGCATTTCCTATCATTATAGGCAAGTTAAGTACAATTTTATTAGGTTTAAATTTTCAAACTTATGAATAAATAAAGAAAATAAAAAAAAAAATACATTTACGAAATCGAATTGGTCCACTAAATTGTTGGAATTGAACCCTTGACTAAATTTCTTTGATAGCTTCATAAATTTAAAATTTATTAGCTAGTGGGCTGCAGCCCATGAAATTGGACTAGATTTACTACGTTGATCTATTTTTTGAAAAATTCATTCACAAAATATTTTATAAGATAATCTGTGATGTGTAATCTTTGTTAAAACCTTCGAAGTCATATGGGTCAGAACTTGACACATTCTAGGATTTAATTGGGTGGTTTCTCACTTCCTCCCTCTTTATTTAAATTCAATATTATTATATCACTCTGCAAGAGTAAATCCAAATTCATATAATATCTATTTCTAATAAATGATACCCGTCTTACATTCTAAAAAAAAAAAATATATATATATGGCATAGAACATTAGTCTAACCGTTTTCGCAATTCCAGAGAATCATAGGCAAGGCATTCCCTCTTCTACAGACAAAATATCGGAGAAGGTGGAGAAGCGTTATTTTGAAAGAAAGGCAGAGTTAACTTTTTCCATAACAATTTTAAAATTTTTAAAATAGCTGAAAAATTATAATAAGATTTCTATAATACCTGACTGAACGTATAAGTCAATTGAGTAGACAGTTTCATTAAATAATTTTATTTATACAAAAAACTCACCGACTAATGTGAATATTAATTTAGTGGATGGTTCTTTGCATAGAAAAAATATAATTTACTATCAAATCATATTATTAAGACATAGAAGAAGAAAGGTAATTGATATAGGAATAATTTGAAATAGGTTTGTAAACTTTAAAAAAATAAAATAAATATTATTCATTGTAAATTTACTGCAAAGAAGCCTACACCTACCAATAAATTTATTTATATTTAAATGCTTGATAATTGGATTTAATTTCGAACTCCTTCTATCTTAAAGAGATCTATACCTCTTCCATATCATTCCCGCTACTCTAGGAGGAATGATACTAATATTTTTAAAAAATTACCTGCACATGCGGGTAGATAGTGTACATTTTAAATTTGGTTATATTAGATACAAAAAAAATAAGTTTTCTGATAGGTAGGTGGTCGATTCTTCAAACATTTTAAAAATTCCAGTTGAATAAGTTTTTAAAAGAAGTTAAGCGGAAAAATGCTGAATTTAATAAAAAATCTTTCAAGGTGTAAGATTATTATCTCTCTAAACAGGCGGTTAACCAAGGCGTCCTTGGTGACCAAAGGGCAACTAGTAAGCAGATGCCTCACGACTTAATTATTAGTAGAAAGATATTGATAGAATCTGAAAGCTCTAATCGGCGCCCCTCATAAGGTTTCTTCCTCCCGGGGGCCCTGGGGAACGGTACTTGTGCCGCACTCCTCAAAGCATTTATTTTAATATGACCCTCACCCAGAAACTCACCAATTCATGTGCCCAAAGATTTTTATATTTAAATAAAAACTTTTTTTCTATTTATTTTTTTAATTTATTTTTGCATAAGTAATGAAGGCAAATTCATCAAATTGGTCAAATAATTTGTCATTCCAAGACATTCATTCATTTATAATAATGGTCAAAAAGATTTCCTATAAAAATATTAAAAAGAAAATAAAAATTAAATATGATAAGAAATAATTTATCTTTAAAGATAAAAAATGGGATTTATTTTTATATAGTATTTCAAGAAATATTAGAACAAAGGTGAAAAGCCAGTTGGTTTAAAAGCGAAAGGCGAAGCCTCTGTATTATTATTATACAAATGTTTGAATTCTCTCTTCATTGCGTTGCGAGGGATGCTACCCCCTAAAGTCCATCTCCCACTAATTAATAGGGTAAGAGGTATTTCTTTATACGTATTTATATTTTTTAAACTCAATAGGTCCACAACTAATAAGAGGCCATGATAAGAAAATATATTATATTAAAATTTAAATACTTAGGTATGTACAGCAAAGGGTAAAAAATAAAAAGTATTAAAATTAAAAGACTAACAATTTTTCTAAAATTTATCTCTTTAAATTTCTTTCGGGACCCCCTTTAGGGATTTAAATAATAAATGCAGTACATATATTCTAAAATTACCGAAAAATATAAGGGAAGATATATTCCAATTTTAATTAAAAAGTGAAAATTTTAGTTAATATTTAGTTTCTCATAGAAAAATTCAGAGATTGGTGGGCAAACGGCAGAGCAAAGGTAAAGGCCTCAATTGCCTCCAGCCTTCGCAGGGCTCAGACGTGCGTCTTTCTATTTGAAAATCTCTTTTTTTAATAAAATTTTTTTACTCTATTGATATTTAAATGAGTAACTTAATCTGAGATCCTGAATTATCCAGTGACATAATACTAACGGTATTTATTAATTTTTTTTTTATCTATTTATTCAATATTCAAAATAAAAATTTTTTATTTTTTAATTAAAAATTTCCTTATCTATTTCATTTTATTCTTATAATATAAGAATCATGAACCTAAAAATCATCCCTAAAATATATATTTTTTCATTTATATATTAATATATATTTCATGGACTAGACAGCCTCATTTAGCCTTTCCGAAAAATTTCAATTATTATTTACTGGAAAATATACAAGTATTAATTATGGT
This sequence comes from Anisolabis maritima, assembly GCA_010014785.2. Lineage (NCBI taxonomy): Eukaryota > Metazoa > Arthropoda > Insecta > Dermaptera > Anisolabididae > Anisolabis > Anisolabis maritima. Next base: position 4,062 of record JAAAKE020007673.1, read on the forward strand.
TCAATGGAGTGAATTCTTTCCCAGCCATAAAAAATATGTCAAATTTTTTTTTTTTTATAAATTAAATTAGAAATTATTATTATTATATTAGGTATTAATTTTTTTCTTTGGGTGTTTTACTGTCTCTCCCACTTAACTGCCTGAGTTTAAAATTTTCTTCCTGGGGAAACACTAAAAGATAAATCAAATTCTCATGATACTTAACTCGATATTGTGTATTTTCTACTGTGTGATTAAAAAAAATTCTCACATATTTTAGTTATTTCTCAATTTTTTTTTTTTTTTTAAACAAAACAAATTACTATTTTACTTCTGAAAAAGTCTCAATTCAAGATCCAATACTTTAACAGGGGAATAAATTAAAACAAAATAAAATTTTTTAAAAATTTATATTAATGTTTGTCAAAAATATATTCTTTTTCTTAGGCATATAAAAGATATATATTACTAGCTGCGCAGACGTCCTTCGGCAATCCACACAACTGGATATTATATTCTATCCCCAACTCCCATTGATACTTTTATTTCTATAATTACTCATTCATAGTCCATGTTTTAATGGATAAGGACATTGAGTAGGCTTAAAGTACATTTAATTTGTTTGTTTTTACCATATTTTTAATTAATTATTTTTTTTTTTTTTTGAAGATTTTATCATAAAACCTTGAAAGAAATAATTGGGATACTGGCTGGGGTCGAACCCATGTCTTCCTATAATTTACACCTATGGGTGTTTTAACCTATAACTAAGCATTTCTTCAGGGGTACTTTTACTACTTATGCCAGAGAAGGATTTGAGATAAAATTTAAAAAAAAAGAGAAAATTGTATGAATTAGCTGATTGCAATTACAAATCTTTATTCATATTTACGTTTATTTATTTAAATGTATTTTTTTTATGTGGGGTTTATTAAATACGGACATACTGATATCTCAGTTATATAAAATTGTAAACATGATTTTCATGGATGCAATTTTTACTAACGATTATTTTTCTTTGTTTCAGGTAAGAATCATATATGTTTGTTTATTGACTATATTATCTCCTATATTAGTAAGTAAAAAGAGTTTTTTTTTCAAATTGCTCCCCGGATAAAATAAGTTCTATTATTATTATTTTTTGTTTATACTAAAAATTGCCAGTTATGATTTTTTTTAACAATTCTATAAAATAAATAAAATCTGATGTGACTGGAACATAAAAGTTGTCTCCCACCAGCTGCTTTAATTTTTACTTTTCCTTACCTATACATGTAATATATACTGAGAAAGATTTAGGATCGCAAAGAAAATTGAAATCGAGATTTCAACCGAAATACTTGTTTTCTGAATCTAAAAAAAATTGATTTCGGTACAGCATTTCTCAAAAATAAAATACATACGAGGCTGAAATTTTTTATTTAAACTAGGTATTCTTTTCGAGGCTTTTCAATAAAATCGGCCAAACAGTACTAGTACTTTATACATACATTTTTTCGATTTTCTCAAAATTTGCTCAATCGATTTTGATTAAAATTCATAAATCAATTATTTTTTCGATTTTTCGAGAACTATTCGATGCATGTGGATAAGATATAAACAAATAAATCTATGTCTCGAAGCAGACTATTTTAAGCCAAACAATTATTTTTAATAAAATAATTTTTGTATGTATATATTTTTTACGTCGAGCATCCGAGTGGAAAGGAGGCATACCGATCAATTAAGGATTTTAAGAAAATATAGGAAGACGCTTTACAATGGTAACAAAACATAAATATTTTTAATTCCTGTTTGGTCGTGTCCCTTGGTGCAGAGTTTTTTTTTTATGTCTTTTTGGCATCTGAGGCCATATAGACTTTTCAACGATACATGTATAAATTTATTAGGGTACTTCCAGGCATATTTATTTATATCATTTGGTATCCAATTGATTTAAATAAATTTTCATTGGACTGCCTCGCATCCCAACCCAGTTTGCTTCCCGTCCTGAGCGACAAAAATTTATTTATTTATATTATATTAGTTACCATTTGATATAAATAAATAAGGACGGAGTCAAAATGACCTCACATGCCGAAAAAAAATCCTTATATTTGATGGAATGGAATTTAAATGGCAATTTAATTTAATTTAATTTAATTTTTTTATAATATTGATGCGCACAAACGAAAAATCTCTAAAATTGAGAGGTAAATTAAAATTGGGAACTCCCCCCATGGCCGTGAATTAAAGATATTGACATTGTCAATATTGATAACTTTAAAAGATAGGGAGTGGGTTCGGATCCCAAGCAATCCGATGAAAATTTATTTAAATCATTTGGATACCAATTGATATAAATAAATATATCTAGATAATATGTATCGTGAATAAATATATTATACATATTATATTATAATGTTTATCTATATAAACATATATAGCCTCAGATGCTGAAAAAACTTAAAAAAAAAAATAAAAAAAAAAAAAAAATGCGCCCAGCGCAAAAATATGATTTAATATAACACATATACAATTTTCGTTACCTTAGTAAAGAGCAAGTTTTCTTGTAGCAATATTCCAAATGGTACTAATTTATGGTTATCTTTTATTTAAAAAAAAGATAAATTTTATATACCTGAATTCTTATTATTTTATTCATTTATAACTGGAATATTTAATTGAATCCTTTTTCATTAATTATTAAAATACTCTAACTAGGATAACGATATAACGATAAATGACTCAGAACATAACTGACAGTTACTTAATCAGAAAGAGATCTCTATGGTTTTTTTTTTATTAATTAAATACAAGCTTTATTAAATGATGTCCACATAAATACATACAGTCACACACACAAGCTAAAAAATAATCTAACTGTACTCATTTATCTATATAGTATATAAAAGTCGATCTGTTTCCCGTCTTATAAATCCTCTTCTAAACTTGTATTAATTATTTCAAAGATGGCGGATGAATTAGATAGTAACTAGAAACCTGATCAAAAGTCTTAATCGAATTCGTTGTCTCCCGCTGATTCGAAAACTAGGATATTTCTCCCTCCCTCTTTGAGTTTATTATCCAAAATTCAAATTACCAAATGAGAGAGAGAGAGAGAGAAAATTGTATGGCTGCCAATTGCTGTCAACGTTCTCATATCAATTACAATATTGACTTAATCGAATAATCATGTTTTCTATTTTTTTTCCTCTCTTTTCATATTTGAGATAAGCTAAGATATTCTAGTTGAGAAACATGTTAACTCTTGATAAATATCAAATATCCAGGTTACATTCCTAGAGAGAAAAAAAATAATAGCTTTATAAATATTTGGGCCTTTCAGAAATTATCTCTCTATTTATTATATTAGAAGCCTAAAGGCAGGGATGTAGTCATAGGCGGCGACTTGCATTATATAGCCAAAAAGGCGGGAGAGCTTCTTTGTGAGGCCGTTTATGTAGGGTCCTTCGTAGTTTTTTTAACTTTTATACTGAGAGACTATATAATATAAAATTTTCGTTGAATTATAATGAGAAAGTTATAAAATCTAAGGGAGTAATTTCCCCTCTTAAACTTTAAAAATCAATCTATAAATTGATAAAGAGGGTATATATTCCATATGATGAGGGAAGGTAGGCCACCCAAATGACCACTCCCTAATGACTTTCGATTAATGTCGTCAGAGCCGACCTCGAAAAAGCAGTAAATCGCCCTAGAAATTAACAACTGAGCGTGCGTGGTCTGCTCTAGCAGAGCTCTGATTTATTCGAAAAATCCATTAGTGTTCTTCCAGCGAAATAATTTATGCCCCTCTCCCCCTTGGTGCATTTATAAATAAATTTTCTAGTATATGTATTATATCTAAAAAAAAAACTAATGTCTTTAAGAACATTCTCAATATTTTTTGAAAGTGTATAAATATTTTATTGCAAGAAACCACATTTGAGAAAGCTTCTAATTGCAAATTATTATTCAAAACTATTCTCATAAATATCAGGAAACACAATATCTATATAAAATTTTGATTGGATTATGGTATCTGGCAAATTATTGACTTAAAGGGTAATAAAATCATAGATGAAGATCTTTGGGTTTTTTCTCTTATTTATAAGAATAGAGTAAGCTTTTGAGGACTAGGATTTCTTCCCAAAATGACGTTCTACAAAGAATTTTTCTTTAAATTTTAATGTAAGCCTGGGCTCAAATATTCCTTTAACCGCCCCAAGAAATGTTAAACTCAGACCCCGCCTGTAAAAAGGTCCAACACGGTGCTTCCATATCAGTGAGATATTATATTCTCCTGGAATTTATTTTGGTGGGTCTCAATGTCAATCACTCAAAGTGGATATCTGCCAACATTTTTTTTTTTTTGCTTTTCACTCTCTATAAAAAAAATGTTAACTGCTTCTATTTATTTATATTTAGTTTTTAAAACATAATTAAAAATAGAAAGTTATCTATAATAAAACTTAGAAATTATTTTGAATAAAATATTCCATTAAAAATTGTATTTTTCTTAATGGAAAACATTTTTTACTTTTTCTTTTAAGAAAATCTCAAATAAATTTTAATGATTCGCAAGCTACAAAACATTTAAGTTTACTCTTTAAAATAAATATTTTATTTTACTTTTAGTTAAAACAAAAAACTTTTTTATGGGAGTGTAATGTAACAAGAATGGGGTTGGAGTGATGGTGGGGGGGAGGAAGGGGGGCTTTTTATAGATCTAGGTTGCCAACTTTCTAATCATATCATTTGAAGAGGAGGAACCTTTTCGTTTTATTTTATATATAATCACTTAAGTTTATTTACAGTTAAACCCAGCGGGGGTGGGGGGTTGGGACACATTTTAATTCGCCGCCGCCCTCGAGACAATCGAGTTGATTGAGCGAGTCATGGATGGAGAGAAGTGGGCCAAAAAACCCTTTGGAAAGGGCCAAAGGAGGGCTGGCTGCAAGATTCAGGGAAGGGGTAGTAAAACTCCAATCTAGTGAATTGACTGGCGCCTCTCCCCCTTCTCTCCCTTCAAAGTGTGTTTCAAGGGATGAAACTGACGGAAAGGGAGAGATGGATTTCCTTGGCAGTGAATGCTTTAATACAATTATTAATAAATATCTTTTACGTAGGTTAAGGAAATGAAAATGAAAAAGAACTCAGAGGTGATATCGCTTTATTAAATGAGTATAGTATAAATGTACTCTATCTAATCACAGGAGTTAAGGAAAAAAATTCAATTACTTATTTAAATAATTAAGGAAAGATGCATTAGGAAAATTGGGAACAAAAATTTTCATTTTTCAGAAAATTTTCATTTGAAATTTATTTCAAATAGTAATTTGAATGAATAAACTTAGGGATAAATCGGTATCAGTAGATCTACTCAGGTTATCCATGTATCCTAAAGTTTTACATTATGTAAAATTATTTATGATTAATAAATGCTAGTATGGAGTACGAAGGAACATGGCTCCCGCCCAATAGGCAATATTTGGGAGGGAGATGATTTGGTTCTTCGGTACTGAGTACTAAATAAAGATAAAAAATTTTAAAAAATAACTTAGCATATATGAATACTAAATAAAAAAAATTAAATTCAACTAACGTACCAATGGTGTTTTCGATTCAGATTCTAGAGCGTAATTGTTCCATTTTTAGTGAAATTAACAACCAAAGAGGTAATTTATGCAGAGTAGAAGACGATAAAAGGAGAAAAATAAAATACTAAATCTTGGTAGACGTTTCTCATGCAGATCGCACCCTTCCTCAAAGCCAAAAATGTTGAATTTAACACGTTTTATACAATGAATATTTTAACTATATTTTGAATATTTTCTTCATTTTCTGTTAAGTTTGCTCCTAATGAATGGATCTTGGAGAAGGCCAAGTGAACAAAAATATTATTAAATTTTTTAATCATTACTTCATCAGGACCAATGGTCATAAAACATTTTTTTATTCACCTGATTTTCTCCTTAGAGCTGAACTATACAGCTACCATCGACTTTAACCGCAATTAAACCGAAATCCGTTTTATAATTATAATTGTATTTAATATTTAATATATTAATTTGTGATAAATGTCTCAAAATCGATAGAAATATTAATTTTCCTCTCACTAAAAACACTAATTGATAATTCCATTTGAAGTTCAAAATCAAATTAAATTTTTTACTACCTCTCTCTCTCTCTCTTTCTCTCCCTCTCTCGTTCGCTTTGTTCCTATCTATTTGTTCTCATATGTGAGGAGGTTCGTTTTTGTTCCATCCGATTCCAATTCGTCCCAATTCCACCCTTGCACACGTACATAATGATGATGTTGATGTTGACTTAAAACAAACATCTCGAGTCTTTCCAAATAATTTCCATCCAAACAACATCCTTATGATAATTTCTATGAAATGGAGTTTCTATTGGAAACCTATTTCGATTTCAAATCCGACAAACTCAGTTTATTCTCTCAGTCTCTGTCGGTGCAGCATCAATTAGCGCCATGTAATGAGCTAATTAAACGCGCATTCACCACTACACCCTGTCAAGAAAAAGAGGGAGGGTGGGGGGAATTATTATAAACTCAATGCCAGGCTAATTACTAGGCAAAGGGAGAAAAGAGATATTTAATTAATATAAGACGCCGCCGGGACCCTTAATTGCGCTTTTCAATTCTGAGACTTCCGTAGAAATGAAATTACCCCCACCACCCCCGAACTCACTTTACTAAATATTTTAGTATTTTTTTTTTATAATAAATAAAAAAACACACACACAAGCTCTCTTAATCACTCTGAACTAATTCGACTGTAATTTTAGCATTATTTCTCCATTAACGGCAACGAAACTTAACTTTATTAATTATCTGAAGGGATGAAAGAGAAGAAGTGATGCTGTGGGTGGGGGAGGGGGTGTTTAACAGAACTTGCAAAACCTTCCATACTTGCAAAATAGCAAATTAGTAAGGGCTATAAGGAGTTTTAATTTTTAACAACCCTCGTTTAATTAAGCCAAGAAAGAAGATATTTTCCAGCAAAGGGTGGGTTACTTTTGGAATGGACTGTACTTCGGTCTCTTTGAGTGGCGCTAAATTGAGGAATCGCGTGTGAGATCTTCGAACGATATGCGGTTAATTTAATATTCCTCTCTTTTTTTCTTGTTTTGAAAAAAATAAGAAATAGGGTCAATTCGTTCGTCTATATTAAGAAAAAAAAAAAAAAAAATAAAAAAAAAATGGATATTTTCTCTCTAAAAAAAATTAAACGCTTTTATCTTAAAAAAAAAAAAAAAATTCATAATAATTTTCTCCTCCCATTTTCGACAGCCTTTTTTTGTGATAAAGAATAAATAAATATATTTCAATTAAGTAAAAAAAAAAAAAAAACTAAATAATTTTAATAAAGGGTTTTGATATTAAAATTCGATTAAAATTATACTGGATTTATTTAAAAAAATCTAATATCCGAAAAAACTTCAAAATATGCATTAATATAAATGCAAAATAAATAAATAAAAAACATTTAATGAATAGTAAATTGTTTAAAAAATTTCTTCAATTAGAAATGGTGGTTAAATAAATAGTGGGTCATTATTTTTCCTAACTCCTTTCTCGAAATCCATAGTAACCTTTTATAACTCTTTCTCTTGTTATTTGTGTCATGGATTGACACGTTATGATTACTCTAGGAACTTTCTTGGGAATAATACTAGGGTGTGATTCTGTTTCCATCCCCACGACGAGGTATCTCTAATAGTTGGATTAATTTTTGCCATGAGATGGATTTGAACCTGAGCGGTCTTCGACTCAGAATTAAAAGCTTATCTCCTTGTCTAATCGCCTCCTCAATAATATATATATATATATATATTAAAAAAATTCATTTGGGGGTTTTGAAGATAATTCCAATTATCTCTCTGCTCTATACAATTTAAAATAGCCTTCAGAGAGAGATCAATGCGATGACGTGAGTGTAGAGAATCTTTCTAAATCCCCAATTGGGGCCACATGATTTAAAGATTTTTTAATCAAAAGAATAATTTGGAAAGGAAATTTTTTCATAAATTTAGAAATAATTTTAGTGAATTATGGTCAAATATGGAAAAATATTCACCAACTGCCTAGTATTAAATAAAAGATGTAGAATAATAGATTGGATTTGTAAAGATAGTAAATTTTTTTTGTTTAAAAACTAAAAAAAAAAAAAAAATTATTCATACATATCTGATCATCAAACTTTGAAATTGTTACAGAATGAGTAAAATCAGAAAAGAGGTGAAAAAATTTTGAAGGAGTGATGATAAAAACAAAGATTTGCGATGAGATAGGTGGCTGTACACAGATCAGAGATATGAGAAAAGGAAGGAAGTCAGCCAGTAGTCAGGGTAGCCTCTATCGTAATAAAACTCCCAAATATGAAACGTTTTGGCTTTATATATTTATATAAATATTTATTACACTTTATTAATAAAATCTCTAATTAATATTATAACAATATTCTTATAAATTTAACATTTTGATAACAAAATAAGGGAGAATAATGATAATAAGTAAGAGTTTGGTATTTGAATTCCTCGGTCTTCAGCCGGGAGCAAGCGAATGTTCTCCATGATTGAACCAAAACTTATCCCAACTTCTCTTATTACCTTTTAATACTATTAAATATTACTTCTCAAAGAGGTAAACAAATTTTCCGTAAATCTCGCCATAATATCGATTATTTATTAAATAACTTTCATCTCATTGACGTCTTCCAATTAATTAATAAACAGAAAGATGATGAGAGAAAACGTTTGACCCTGGATAATTTTTTTATTCCAGAGAGGCAAATTTTATATCCTTAAATTTTTTTTACTAATTCAAATTAATTGAATTTTTTTATTGTAATCTGTATGTTTCTTAAATTATCATTTTGCGAAATGGTTTTAATTAAAAAAAATGAAGGGGAATGTAATATTTGTAAAATGGCTATAATAAAAATTTGTAGCTCATTTTCATGGGCGTAATTAAAGGAGGAGTCTTATGTTGGTAGTTAGAACAATTATGGGAAAGATGTTTAATTCATATATATATATATATATATTCTGCTTATTTTTTTAATTGTTTTTTAATGGCCCCCCCCCCTTTTTTTTTGGCCTCCCACTCCCTTACCTGAGTTCCACCCAGCTAAGAACTCTATTCTTTTTGTGATGTCCAAGATAAATTAATTTTGAATTTTATATGAATGAAAGGGAAAGAAAAGCAGGCTTTGGATTGATTCTATTTTCGGAATTCGTCCGGCACTTATGCCATCACGAAATGGAGGGTGATACATCCAAAAAATCTAGAGATTGAATTTTATTTATATTTTTGGTATTCTGATGTCTTGACACATGAAGGGATTTTTTTTTTATAGGAACGAAAGACATTTTCGAAAATAAGAAACAAAAAACGAAGGTAGGATAAATTACGGGAGATTGGGGCTCTGTATTTGAGCCGTATCAAGGCTAGATCCGTCTTTTTATACTTGCGTTGTTTTGTTGTTCTACAATGAATTAAGTGTTGATTTTATCCAAGATTTTCTATTTTTTTGATGTGCTTAGTAAAAATTTCCCTCTATTACTTTGAACTGTATTTTATCTCAATGCAAAAAATGATGACTGGTTATCATATATCACTTGATAGTCAATGTTTCTCAATGTTTAGATTTAAGTTAAATTAAAAGGCTTATGTTTATGTTTATAAGCAAAATTTTTACAATGGAGTGGTTGTCACTTTGAAAGCCTGTTCTATGAGAATGATTTTTCTTTCGACGAAAACCTAAATGACTACTTTAGCTATTTCAAGACTTATTAATTTAATGAAATAATAATCATAGAATACATTTTAACCCAAGTAAACCAACAATGGAATATAATTTTCCTTTTTTTCTCTTTTTGGCATCTTGGGCCAAATAGACTTTTAATCGTTACACACTAATATATACGTATATAGTTATTACGATATGTGTATCGAGGCATATTTATCTATACCAAATGGTATCCAATTGATTTAAATAAATTTTCATCCGAGTTCCAAGATCTGCACCCACACTCCTTGGCTTGGTTATCAGGAGCTAACATTTACTTGCTTTTGAAATTTTTCTCAATGTTTTACAATGTGGTAATTTCTGTTTTTATCCTTTTAAAATACAGCCCTTTAAAAAAAAAGCCCTTATCATTATCTTCACACCTGAAAAAATTAATCACTTGTAGTGCAAATAAACAATTGAAACTTTTATAAAACATGCATGAATCGAGGTGTGGTTTGGTATAAAAATCTCTATATTTGAATGACTCTCATAGGAAAAATATAAAAAATCAAAATTTGAAAAATATCACAACCGGCCCCGGTCTCTCTTAGGAAAATATTATAACAAATGTCGAACTCAAATTTCAAAAATTGACATATTATGGGATATTTAGGAGAGGAATTTTAGAAATTTCAGAAAAGTTAACACTTTTATTAGTTTTTTCAAAATATATTTTTTTTTATTATTAACTTTGCCATTATTTTTAACTTAATATTCACTTACTGGCTGCATAAATTTCTTTGTTTTTGCCTGCTGTAAGATAGGCAATCCAACTCATTATCTAACTTAATTAATTTCAACCCTTGATAAGTTGTTAATTTCTAGGGAGAAACAGCTGCGCATGCCTGGTCCGATCCAGAATTAATCGCAATCCATTAGTTGGTTATTTGGTTTGCCTTCCTTCCAGCTAGTCTCAACTAACAAGTTTTTTTATCAAGTTTATAAATAAAAAAACGTAAAAAGGAAGAAATTATAATATTATACATTTTTACTATTTATATCTTTCTCAGTATAAGAGACATTATTTTTCTCGATATGAACCCGGGTCTTCTTGAACTCATAATTCTAAAGTCCACTGACCGAATCCGATCAGCTAACAGGCCTATTAAATCCATCGAATCAAATAAAATGTGAAAGTAGTGGCCTATTTTGAATTTTTTAAGTCTTTTTCGGCATCTATAGTCATTAGAGTCCGTTCATATTTATTTAAATCAATTCAATATAAATAAATATATTAGGATCTGAAAGAACTTTATCTCTGCTCGAAAGGACAAGGCCTATATTAATTCCTTATAAGTTCTTTAGTGCCTCATATTGATTTGAAAAACTCATTTCTCATTTAAGTGAAAGTAAGAAAAGATCACAAATTGTTATTACCTCCATTCTCTACCCTTATTTAATTAAAACCTAAACATAAAGTAATAATTGAAGAAACAAACTGATTAATCAATTTGGGAAAATTGAATTTAAAGTATTTGTACAAGTATCTATAATAAAATTTGTACATCCAGCTTGATCAAACATTTTATACCACGATCTCTTCTTTTTCTCTTCCAAAGTCCAATAAAATATTTCCTCGTAGCCATTATAAAATCTTATAACCTTCCTTCCCTAATTAAATTGCATTAATTTCTATTGTTCTAATTAAAACAATACGCTACAATAAGTTGGCTAGATTATTTTTGATCAATAGGACCGGGCCGGATTCGGCCCCATTGCCAACTTTGAGCTGCTCGGGCTTGTTATTTTAATTGATCGGGCCCCAGGCAAATCTCATTAGACCCTTACTCAGGACTACGCTTAATTAAAGCAAGGAACAATCCAAATTATTCCACTTTCAGAGACATGCTGACTTTGATTTTTACAATTCGCCAAAAACTACAACACAACAACTCTTATATACTCCACTCTATATACTACATTCATTTATATATACATACTGTATATCCGGGAAATAAATTCCCTTGGGGAGAGGAATTAATTAATAAATGTAATTACGCATTTTTATCTTTAAATGGATCAATTTTAATTTAGAATATGATTAAATCAATTGTATTCGCCCATGATTTATTTGTGGACACATCCGGGGAGGGAGGAATTTTTTATTATTAGTAGCAATCAACCAAGAGAAACAAATTTCAGGCGCCAAAGTCATTATATTAAACAAATTAGATATTGTTCGAAATGTGAACACCTTTATTTCGGTATTGAATTATTCAAATGATCTTTCTACTTTATTCTTCTGAATGAAATCTTTTTTGAGGATCAATTTTTAACAATTTCTATTTTACATTTAATACATTTTTAATTATTTCTTATATATTCTAAGTAAACTGGAACTCTTAGGTCTATGCTTTCTCTATGGGTAACAGCTGTGACGACAAAGGTAGCGTCGGGCTAAATAGGCATGCGTAAAATCTTAAAAACAAAAAAAAAAAATTATATGTATTATATTATTGACAAAAAAACAAAATTTTCTTTCTAGATATCTATACTCAACTTTTGATAAAAACAGTTGCATTATACAGTATATATGTAAATGTTAGAGGGGAATGAAATATTTTTTAAGCCAAGTGGATGATCTAGGAATATAATATAAATAATATACAAAATCTGGAGTAACGATCTCATATCACACAACATTCCCCTACCTAAGGTAATGAAAATTGGGTTAGGTGCTGTAACATCAGATTTTTGGGTCGGGCCCTTCACAATTTTATTTAACCCGAAAAATCTTTTTTGTGCTCCTTTATTTATTCCCCCCATCTCCCTTAATTTTTTTCATATAAATAATTAAAATTAGTATTTATTTACTTATTTTTTAATTAAAACTTGATCGATGAAGTCATCTCTCATTTTGTTTTTAATCAATTATTTTTCCATTGATTGGTAGTCAGAAAAATCTCATCGATAAAGACACTACACGTGACCTTCGCTGACCCAGTTACAAATCCTAATTAAATTGAACCCTTCTTCTCAAACAAAATTCATTTTCATTTTATCTTATAAATATTTATATATATATAGAAATTTATTGTACTAATAATATTTTGCAATTACCAAGCCAAAAAAAAAAGAAACAACGATAGTTTTTTTTTTTTTTATAAAATGGAATTCCAAACAAAAAGTGCATTCGGTCAATGATGAAAATAAAGTATCCGTCATTAAATCAATCACTTGAGGAAATATGGATGATGGAGTTAATTTTAAGAAAATATTTAATATCAAAAGGTCAATCCGTTCTTGGTCTTGTAAAGAAGGAGTTGCCACTCTATCACCGGCTGGACTTTTTGGCTTTCCTCTTTTTTTTAATGTTACCACGTACTTTTTCTTCTTTCATTTTTTATTTCTATTCTATAAAATTTCTCACTATTTTTTGTTCGAATGTTGTTTGTTTAATTTCTTATTTTTTTTTTTTTTTTTTTTTTGTTTAAGAGTTTTTTCTTATATTTGTTCCCTTAAAGGAGGTCTACAGTAACCGGATCCTATGCTATAAATTATATATTGTTATAATGTGTATTAAACTCATAAATAATGACTATTTTTCTTTTTTGACTGGTTTTAGAAGTTGGTTTGAGCTAGGGGCAGAGGAATTTCCAGGTGGTGCAACAAATTTATAAATATTATTAATTAATTTTTATTTATTTAAAGGGTAAATGAAAATACCATGTAAGCCCCTTTATCCAGTTATCTATCATAGATTCAGTACTCTCCCTAATCAATAAAAAATTATTTAAATCAATCGGCTACAAATTTTTATATAATCTAATATCTCAAAAAGATTTCCTTGGGGTGAGGCAGTCCCTGCTTTATAATAAAATCGGGAACGATTTTTAACTTTTAATATTATAGTTGATTTAATTTTCCCTGAATAGAGGGTGCAGTGCACCCAGAGATTTTAATATTCACTCACAAGCAAGCAGGGGTGACTTTATGCAGGGTAGTTTTACTGCTTAATATTTACAAAATTCGCAGATGCATCATACGGAATTGTTATTATTGCACGTAAATCATTACCCATATAGCTTCTTTTGTTTTATAATAACAATAAACTTCTCCCAAAATGGTGCGACTCATAAAATCTTCCCATCTTTTCTCTATACTATACCCTACCTGAGTATAAATATATACCTCTGAACTAGAGAGTTATCAAAATAATTATCGAGTTTAATTAACTTTTCCCATTTGAAATATACGTACGTACATCTTGAGTATTTTTCATGGAGCGTGTCACGAGTTAGTCACGTGGCCTAAAATAATAATAATAATAATAATAAATTAAAAAAAAAAAAGAAGGCATACCTCTCTCTCTCTCTCTCTCTCGTTGAGTTTTGTGTTCATCTTGTTCTGTTTTGTGACCAATCGAGATGGTCACGGCCCGGCGAAGTTCTCACGGATTGACTTGACTCTTCTTCACCACACCAACTCAAACGTTTAAGTGTTTTCTTCAAGAATCTCTGCATTTCCACTTCCGTTCGCGACTTTTTTTTTTTTTTTTTTTATTATTAAATCACTCAGCTAGTAAATAAAAAAATTCATTTTCACTATCAACTCAAGATATTAAAGAATTATTTATTTCTCTTTAGTTATGGGCTCTTGAACATTCTTTAGTAAGGCAAAAAATAATTAATTTAAATAACCCCACCCGAGAAATTGACATTTTAAAGGTGTCTAAGGGCTTCGGATCCAACCAGCATCGATAATAAATCGGGTACTTATTAGTCTAAATACATATGTTATAGGCCCTATATGAATTATGCCCTCAGATGTCGAAAAGGCTAAAAATACTTTGTATGGAGAATAAAACCAGCCTTTATTCTCTCAAATGCAACTTAATTTATTATAAATATTTCGGACTTCATACGAGGTCAGTGACAAATTTTTTCAGATAAAAAATAATTTTTTTATATATTTTGGCACAGAGGATGTACCCTAAATGAGGTCTGAAATGTTTATAATAAAATAAGGGGGACTAGAGAGAAAAAAGTCTGGTTTTATTCTCCATATATCTTCTTTCATTCGAACATCCAGCGAGAAAATTATGTTTTAAATAGTAAACTTTACATTTTCTTTTTTAGTTAAATACAAAATTTCAAAGATAGATGAATAATTTTCTTTTCTTTTTTCCTTTTCGGCATCTGAGGCAATATAGAATATTAAACGATAGATGTAAATATTATTTTTGATACAATGATCCAGTCTATGAATAAATTTATTAATAATATTATTTAAATAAATAAGGACGGAATCTAATGGCCTCAGATGCCGAAAAAGACTAAAAAAATTCTATGTATGGTAATAAATAAAAGTTTATTAATTTTTAATTAAAATCAATTTTAATTTTTTCTAATTATATTCATAAGTGATTAATACACACAAAAGAAAATCATTCAAAATAAAAGCTAAAATAAGAATGTGAACCGGCTACATACGATGTGAGAGGACGCAATTTTTCTTATGTGATGTGCGGCCGTCACACCAGATTTTTTACGTTGGTTTCATTTTGCATTTCATTTCATTTTTTGTAAAATTTTATTCTTCCTTTTATGTTTCTCTTAAAAAAAAAATCCCGTTTATTTGAGTTTAAATCAAGGGCTATATTTAGAGATCTGCCTGAGAAGACGCTAAAACAAAAGAGGCACCAAAAAGTTAAAAAAAAAAAAAGTTCAAATAAAAATCCCATTAGATAAAATTGAAGAAGACAGCAACATTTTAGAACAAAACGAAATTGAATTGCATAGAGGTAGCCACTGAAATTAAACGCTTGAGTTTTGAGGCGTTTACACATCTTGGCCTTGATACATAAGAATATCTAACGATCATTGATATTTATTCTTTCAGCAGGGATATCCATAGGAGGCATCTCTGCCTTCAGCTTTCTAAAGATATCCCTGGGCTACCTTAAATACTTTAGACATATATTAAGTTATTTTTAAAAATCTTTTTCGGTCATTCCCTCCTTACTTATATTAATTACTAATCAATAATTCTATTTAAATAAGTTTAATCGCTCAGGATAGTAAGCTAACTATAAATCTTCAATCATGAAGCTAAAGCTCTACCTCTGCACTAAATATCACGAATTTCAACCCTAGACAATCTTGCTTTCAATTTATGGACATATTTTCTTCAACATACTAAAAAACGATTTTTTTTTCATTTTCAAAACATACTAAACAATATAATACAATTATTTTTCATTTTTTCACTATCCTAAAATGATAATATCGCTTTATAATTGTGAAATGGTCTTTTCTCACTTAATATACCGGAATCTAAATTAATATTCTAAATGAAAACGTGATAGATTATTTGAAATTGGCCTCTGACCTTTTGTTCTTATAAACACAATAATAACTCCATCTTTATAATAAGGATATACCTCTGCACATAAGTAAATGAACAGGGCCATTGGCAAAATAATTTCCTCCATACTATTAAATGAATAGTAATTATTATCTTTTTTTTTGTTATTAAATTAAAAAAAAAATTCATTGAAGCATAATAAATGAACAAAAACTTGGGAAGGCTGGAATCCTATTATTTAACAATACTTTCTCACTATCTATTTCATTTATAGGATAGAGAGGGTACAAATGAAATAAATGTGCAGCAGCTTTTTATGAATATAAAGATGATTTTATTCAACTCTTTTCGACAGAGACTTTGCTATCTTCAGGTCTCTTCGGAGTTTTTTTTTTTTTTTTTTATTTTTACGCTTATATGTGGATGCGTCCAATATTTATATATATTTCTTTGGCTATTTTCTTATTTGGACAAGGGCCAGGTGTTAGTATCAAAAGTATGTATTTCATAAAAAATAATTTTTTAAATAAATTTTTGAGTTTTCTTTATTTGAAAGATTCGCAAATGTTTCGGAAGACCACAGCAGAAAAATTTGCAAATGCGTTTTTTTTTCTCTTAAATAAAGTGAAGTTATAATTGTGTATTTTATTGTCAGCACACTTTTCGATAAAAAAAAAATGAGTAAAGTGAATACACTTTACATCTTATAAGATAAATAAAATATAAATTCTATTTTCTTAAAATATTCTCTGAGCATGTGAGCTTTTTGACTTCTCAGACATTTTTTGTATAAAAGGGATTTGTAACGCCTGAAGAAGACACAATATGACAGAAAAAGAGTGGAATAAAATCTTTTTTTATTCATAAATGACTGCTTCACATTTATTTCATTTTCCAATAAAAACTTTCATACAATTAGACCTGCAATATTTTTACATAAAATTAAAAAAAAAAAAAAAAAAATTTTGATTTGAGAAAGAAAATGAAAAATTTGTGAATTCAGGGTGATGACGAACACAATTCTATACAAGAGCCCTTTTCTTATTATATCCCTTCTTATTATTTTACTTAACCCAAAGGACTCTCAATAATTATTTCCCTTTTGAATTCTATATACTTAAATTCATTTGTATTTCAGTAATGATAATCTCTTCTCCAAAAAACAAAATTCCTTGAAGTCATTAGTCCAACTTGTAGTAAGTAAGTGGACAACCAATTTAGCGCTTGACTAATGGCTCCTTACAGTAGGAAAATGAGACCTCGTTTTCATCAGGAGAGAGCAATTTAGGGAATCACCGTTTTCGTTCGTTTTAATGCAAACTCCGCGATGTCATTTAGTTGTCTCTTCTTACCTTGCATAGCCCTGACCTCCAAGGAATCTCTCTTTTCTAAGCCTACAGTCATTGAGATAAACAAATATTCAGAATGGCTTTTAGTGCCGAGAGAGAGAATGTTGTAATAAACTATCTATCAGTTGTTAAAAATATAATCGATCTTAATTGGTCTCTTAATCCTTGAATTTATTTACTATTTAAACACCAGCTAAAAAATTATAGAATTCTATTGCTTACAATTCTGAGCAGACCGTCACCTACCTCATGGTGGACATTCCACTTATACCGGCCGGTCTTGGAAAATCATATCTCCCTTAAACTGTGAAAGGCAAAAAATACCCCTTCCAAAACGCCTCCAAATAATAACGACGACACTTCTGCTCCCCTCCTGATTTTTCACTATGGGAGAGAGGAAAAGCCTCACCCAGATCTTTTGATGGACCAAGTTTTAATTGGGCTTAGTTATCTGACAAGAATTCAGACTTTTTGGCTCACCAACCCACCAACATCTCATCACTTTCAGTCCCCTTTTCCCTAAAGCCAAAGAAAATTACTAGAAAAAAAAAGGCTAAAATAACATTAAAATGAAATTTCTAAAAACAAATGATAAAAAAAATTCTGAACACTCTAAAAGAAAAACTTTTTGCCGTTCCTCCTCCAAAAAAATAACACAAACTAATACTTATATAGCCCAAATTACTATTAATAGAATATCATCTCTTATTATAATTTTATATTCAACTATGCTGTTAAGTGAAGGGGTCACTAAGCACTCACTTAAGCAGAATCCCAAAAAACCGTTCGAACTTCAATATTTATTCTAAAAAGACACAATTTTTCTTAGTGAGGGGTACATGAAACAAAAACAACTAAATGATTCTGTCTGTGACGGGAAATGGAGAAAAAAACTCGCCACTTTCAACAAAAACTTTAATGCAAATATTTCGAATTGTTTATGCAATTCATCTTCAGTGCAGATAAATTTTTTGTATGGACTATTGTGATGTCTTTTTTGTGATGGCTATTGTCTTATTTAATAAAATTATGAATATAAATATTTGGAGCGGGTGACATCGATTGGAAGTAAGTAAAAGAGTAGCCTTCACTGAAAGTGAATTGCATAAGCAATTCGAAATATTTGCATTCAAGTTTGTTGGTTGGACTGAAAGCAGCTGGTTTTTTCTCCATTTCCCGTCTTAATCAACACATCCAGCAACTCTTGAAATGATCCTATTAGAATTTTTTATTCTCTATGTTTGTATATATATATATATAAAATTAAATCTCATATATGTATTTCAGCTGACTGAAGATGAAATCGATAGGCCAAAATAAAAAATTCCAATACAGGATCATTTCGTTGTTTTCAATAATTTCACGTTCTTCTCACTATGAGCCGACAACGAAGAAACGTTCATAAGGATTTCTCTTACTTTTCTCCTTAAATTTTAATTATATTTTGACATTTGGGGCTCCCTCTCCCTAGAAAATGATGGCAAAGTTGCTTAGGAATTCTTTCTTTCTATTATTAGTCAACGAACTTCTACGTTACATTTAAATTATTTCATTTTATTTTAATAAGTGAGGGATGTACAATATAACTTTTTTTTTTTTTTTTTTTTTAAATATTTTTTGGATTCATTAATTTTAAATTTGTTCATAAAGAATCGAAAGATTTTTTGCTTGACTGTAGGGCCGACAGACAAAAAAAATCCTTTAGGATTATATTAACATCAGCAAAGTATTAAATTGATTATGAAGTAGATATATTTAGTTTGTGAACAAAAAATAAAGAACTCGTGTAGCGAATCCTTAATCTCTGTGACTCACTTCACTTCATGCTGGAAGAGAGCGCAGCTGTGGTTTCTCTATTCTTTTCTTCGACTCATCAAATTCTCATTTTGTTTATATTGCATCAAAAAAAAAAAAAAAGTTTTTTGCTCATAAATCAATATCTAATTGTTTATGAAAATTACTCTCATTTTCATTTTGTCAAATGTTCAAACGTGGATAATAATAATAAAAGAAAGAAAAAAAAAAAGGTAATTTTTAACTCTCACGCATACTCAAAGGCCGTAAGTAAGAAGAAAAAAAAATGAGGTGAAGGACTTGAGAAAGGCAAATAAAAAGGACCGACCCTTGGACTTAATTAAAAAATTATTAAGGAAGTCCTGCTTTATACGAGTAAGTTTAAGTAATAATATAAATGGATTATGTTAATCCAGAAACTTATCTGGGTTAGTAAGGTTTCCCATCTCTCCCCGTTTTATGAAAAAATTAATGGAAAGTTTATAATAAATAAATAAATAAATATTAGAAAGAAAATTTAATTTAAAAGATTATTTTTAAAAGTAAGAACAAATTTAGTAAAATAGTATTCCGTTTATATAGAAAATTTTGGTCACCTGGATAGTTATTAATATACCGGTATTCTAAATTTTATAACAAAATGTCAACGATCTAGTAATAGTACCTCTAATTTTAAGATCATAAATGAAAAATCAAAAGTGGGAATTTAATACTTTAAATAACCGTTTTTTTTTTTTAATAAGTTTTTTAGGTTTCGTGGGGCATATAGACGATACTAAACGATATATATTGTACAGAATATTTCGATACAAATTATCTAGACAATTGATTTAAATAAATTTTCATCGAACTGTCTGGGATCCGAACCCACATCTCTTGGCTTTGAAGATTATCATTATTGATCACCACCTCTAACCTCTCGGCGGGATAGGGTTACTATATACTCGTTAACCGACCTTATTTATTTAAATTAATTATTAGACAATTATTTTAAATGTTTAAATCGATAAAGAGACCTCTAATCCTTAGATATTTAAACAGGAGAGTTGGCTTTATTCCAAGGGTTGTAATGTTTCTCAACCTTTTCTCGCTATCTTCTAAACTAAAGCAAAGAGAAATATCAAAACCTTTTTAACTTTATTAATTATCTATTTCATTTAAAACCATTTCTAATTTGAAGAATTGCATTGAAGATAGAGTATTAATGCATAACAAGGGCATATATGCCAGCGGACCTGGCCGAAGAGAAGAACCACACCAGAAAGATGTTTGTTGACAAACAAGACGCTGAACCTCTGAGGGGTGCACCGAGCAACAAGATTTTTGAACGGCATATATGTCCCGATCTTTGCATGTTCACATTTGCACTATTTTTTTCTTTTGTAGGTGACTCTAACTTATTTTTATATTAATGGGATGTATCTTTTCTTATTTGAAATTCGATATATATCTTCCGTGTCTTTTTTCGTCTTTTTGTTATTTTGTGCCACCTTAAGAGGGAGAGAATCAATGAATCAGAGAGCTTTCATTTTTAAGACAATAAATATAAAACATGTCAAAAATTAAGAAAGTATGATAGTAATTTTTTTAAAGGTGTTTTACAATCTATTTATCTATATAAATAGTATATAATTAATTTATCATTTTAAAATATTGACGCTCTGTCCTCTTTGTTCCTTCTCTTCGTTTGCCCCATGACCTCCTGCGGCTGGAATCTTTTCCAAGCCCCTATTCCCCCAAAACTTTTAATTCCCAATCATTCAAATCCTTCTTCATCAAGTATCTTCAAAAACCTTCCTTTTGATTTTCCACCCTCTCTCTTTTTCTTTTCTTGATTATATCTGCCTATATCTAGTCAGCATAGGTCTTTGGACCTTATGCATCCATTTTCCAAACAAAAGCGATTAATACTGAAATAATCGTATTATCATATAAATTCCTAGAAAAATGCCATCTCGCACAATCGATTTCATATTTGGTTTCCAAAACGAAATACTCTAAAGAGCTAAGGCCGAAGATGTGTTTTGTTCATAAAAATATCCCTTTAAAGAATTAATAAAGCCCCTGACCCTTAGCTCAAAGGTAGAGGTCATTGCTTCTTGATTCAAAGGTCAGTGGTTCACGTCCCATCCAAAGCGACAGAATTTATTTAAATTTTATTGGTTTAAATAAATACAAGACGGAGAATAAATGGCCAAAAAAAGATTTAAAAAAAAAATTAATATAAATATTTTATTAATCTTCCTTCACAGAAAAATTCAAAAAGAACGTTTAACAAAATTAAAATAGTATGGCTTTTTAATAGTATTGATTAAAATTATATAGATTTAGGGCTCAAGCAAGTGTAGAAAGAAAAAAAATTAAAAATTAATTTACCAAACTTTTGACTCTCTCCGATTTACACTACAATGAATCTGAAAAACATAGTTTTCTTACTGCATTTCTCTTTGGATCAGTATATTAATTTTTTAAAAATTCTTTTTCAGCATCTGATGGCATTTAGACTCCCTCCTTATTTATTTATATTAATTGATAGGCAATACAATATAAATTGAGTTGGAGATTAGTCGAGGGGATAAAGAAGTTAACCTTTAAATCCTGAGTTGAAGTTCAAACCCACCATGACAAAAATTTATCCAACACTATAAGTGTTGCCTCCTTCTCCTGGGGAAGGAAACGGGACCCAGCCCAGTAGGAAAGTTACTCTCTAAAGTAACCACAACGTGTCAGCCCCTGACACAAATGACTAAAGAGAGATAATATCAGGACGGGAAGCGAACCCTCTACCTCAGCACCAAGGGACTGGGATATTAATTTTGCTCAAAAATTAATTTCTTAAATTTATTTGATTATTATTGATTAATGTTATATTATTATCCGTTTTAATTGATTATAAACGCAAATATATTTAATTAAAGTTTAAATTTAGGTAATGAAAAATAACACATTTGCAAACATCGCTAATTCTATTAAGCTAATTATGTATTATGTTTTATCATTTTAATGAATTTGATAATATTAAAACTTTTAAAATGATTATTAATTATAATAATTATATAGGTTTTATAATTATTCATTTTTTTCTGATTTGTTTTTTGTTTTGTTTCAGGAGCAGAGATCCCTGCAATGGAGGACACACTCTAGTCACGTTACCGGTAAGCTAATTTTGTTTTATATTATTATTAGTTTAAATTAAGTTAATTTGGATGGTGGTAGTTTTTTAATTTTAAATATTAATTGAGTTTATAATTAAAAGCGAAATTAATTTTAATAATCTAATTAATAATAAAATTTAATTAATCTTTACTAAATGAATTTTGCGAATGTTTTATTTTATCATAAGTATAATACGTAAAAAAATTATAAATTAAATTAAATATTATAATTAGAATAGGGGATAGGGGTTTAGAACTTCTCTATTGAAAATATAATAAATAATTTTAAAGACCTATTCATTGAATTAGATATTAATATTCAATACATGCCTTGAAGCGTAGTTTTTTTATTTAACATATTTTTCTGGTACGAAGGAAGCACATCAAGCTAGGCTGGAAATCCCGAGTTCGTTTCTCGCGACTATCTGGCCACTCGATACACCGGCAAAATTATACTCACAAAACATGTTAAGTGATAACAGGTACCGGTATTATATGTCTAGGCAACTCAACGGGCATAATTGATTGTGCATAAACCTGTTCGTTGTTGCTCGCTGGAAGGTAGGCCATCCAATGGATTTTCGATTAATTGCTCCACAGCTCCTCAAGAGTGAACTATTCATGCGCAGTTGTTCAAATTGAGAAAAGCTAGTAATTAATAAAAAAAAATTAATTAATGAGTTCGCTACCATTCAACAAGAAAAAATGAACAAATTAACGCAACCCTTGCATAATAAACACACAACAATAATTATATTGACAGTGATGGACAGGGATAACTCATATCGTCAAATAGCTACATACTAGCCCTCTCAAAAGAAATTAGACCAAATCTCTTTTTTTTTCTCTTAATGGATAATAAGAGAGATACTTATAATAATAATCCAAAAATAGTCAATCTAATAATTGTTCAAACATGAAAATTGATGATTTTGGATTTCATATAGCTATCCTGATTATTCGTTAAGATGAAATAAAAGACAAACAAATGTTATCCATTTTTTTTTTTTTTTTTTTTTTTTGTTGAGAAGAATAGTATATAATCTCTCATATATCACTTTTTTAAATAGGCCTTTTGATATATTAGACTTTGTGATTTTAAAATTAGAATAAATAAGCCAGCCAAAGAAAGAAATAACGTTTGCCGACGTTCCAGTCATCCCCAGTTCCTGAAAAATCCAATTTATTTTTTCACACTCACAAAAATTTAATAACATAATCTATATTTATATTTCTTACTTACTTCAAAAGGAATTAATTTTTTTGTACTTATGGGAAAAAATAAATTAGCTTTTCCAGATCCTGAAGATAACTAAATCAGGCCGAAACGTCGGTAAAGGGAAGTTATTTTTTTCTTTGAACTCCTTATTATCCTAATTTTATAACCATACAAGAACTTTTTTCTCTTAATGGAGAATAATAGACAAGAGGACAAGAAAGAGCCCTGTGAGTCATAAGGGTAGAAATGGCAGTTCCGTAAAAAAACCCTGCCTTCTGATTGTGAGGTCCGAAAAGCTTACGAACCGCCACTATAAACTTTGGCAAATATTTTCCTTATCAATGTTTTTCTTTTGATTATTTAATAAATTACTTGTTTTTAACTAATTTATGATAACTCCTACTCTATCTATCATTATTATTATTACAATTAGAATTTTTTTTTGCTTTTGTAGGGTCCATCCATATGCGCTTCTCATAATTATAATTGTCAACAAACCCACCACTAGCAGAAGTACTTAATTTGTTCACTAAATTACATAGATAATTAGAGGCTGATAAGTAAATAAATCAAAATTAATTAATACTAATTAAAATTAAAATAATAAATAAAGGAAATTTTTTTATTTTAAAAACTAATTTACTTTAACATTGTTAGTCTTTGCAATTAAATTTCCAATTATTTGATTTAAAATTTGAAATTTGTACTCTCCATTCTGTGCACTTTTTAGAAATTTACTAGCCTAAGGAATAATAAATTTTGATGAATAATTCCTATAGCTTTTTGCTTATTAGGCCTATAATATAAATTGTATAATTTAGAAAATATAAAAATAATTCATGGGCAAAAATTCTCTATCGGTTATTGCAAAATTAACTGGTTATTAGTCTAACAGGTTATTTTCCCCTCTGGTTTAACCTCCTGCTTATAACCGCTCAAAATTACCAATTTTTGAAATAAACTATTGTGATTCCACGTCCTTTAATATTTAGTAAATAAATACTCAAATCTCAGTGTGACCGAAAAAAAAAACTTTAAATAAATATACCTAATATACTGATAGTCTGAGTGAGTCAACAATTAGGACTTTTCACTTTTCGCTACTTAACACATTGTTACCATTTCAATTTCTAAAAAAAAAAAAAAAAAAAAAAAAAAAAAAAAAAATTCACTGAAAACTGACATTAAATGAAAAATGTCTTAAAATTATTTCTCTTCCGAAACCAAATTTGCCCCGGT
>JAAAKE020007685.1:0-11025 GCA_010014785.2 Anisolabis maritima
TTTTTTTTTTTTTTTTTTTTTTTCATATCTAATATAAAAGCTTATCAAAAAGTTTTAATTTTATTAGCTCCCCAGAGAGAAAGAAGATATTTTTTTAGGTTTATTTATTTTTTTTTCATCCTGCATTCTCTTTTGTTTCATTCATACAAGTAAAACGATTGTGCCTTGCAGATGGAAAGAGAAAAGAGAAAAAGAATAATTTACCTTTAGGCTCAAGCTATTCCAATCTTTATTACTCTTTTGAAACATCATATAATAAAATTTTTTTTTTTTTATTTGGAATCTTTTGATTTTTACTTTGTCTTAAATATATATGAATTATATATCCATATGAAGAGCAAAAAAAAATTTTTTTTTAATTTTTTTCTTTCTTTGTTAACAAATTGTTTGAGATTTGTAAAGTAATAATTATATTTTTTTTTAAATTTTTCTTTATAATGTGGAAATAAAAGTAGGCAAGTTTTAGGGTTAATAGATCCAAGTGTATCAGAGAGAGAAGTTGAGAAATAAATTTGACCAAAAGTTTCCTATTATTAGCAATAAATTAAAAAAAATTTTGCTTATCTAGATCAGCGGATTTCTCTCTCGTACCCCTTTTATTAGTTTTCATTTATGAGTCTACGTCTACAACAACGACATAATAATTCGTTTAATAAATAAACATATAATTAAAATTTATTTCCAAAAAAAATTGGGTTCTGTTGGGACTCTCATTTGTACTGAGAGCCTGGACCTCTAAATGCATCATAACCATTAAAAGTGACTCGGATTTCGATTTCGGCTGTATTTTTTTCGGAGATATGAATTAATAATAAATTATAAGACTTCTAATGTATCAGGAGAGTGAAGGACCTTATTCAGCCAAGGAATAAAAACAAAATATATACATTTTATTTATTTAATAACTCCTCGGTTCCGGCCGCATTTTATATATTCTTGGTCTGAATAAGGCCATACCATTTTCACTGAATAACTACCGCCCTTAAAGCTAATTATTAGCAGTTTTAGGATTTTTTTATTCTCTTATGGAAATATATGTCTGTTTTATATTCCAAGCATAAATTTACATATTTAACCATATATGTATTTCCTTTAAGTTTTTTTTTGTATTCCCGAGACCAGGAATTATTTTTACATTTAATTCAAATGCAACTCTCAAAAATATTTATATAATTTTTTTTTATATCAAATGGTCAAGGTTTTATATATGGTTTGACATTTATTTTTGTCTTTTTTTTCGAATCGGAAGAATATTAAAATCACTTGGACAAAGGTATTTCACATGAAACGATTTTACATATATATATCTTACATATTTATCAATATTTCAAACATATCATGATATTAAATCATATATTTCACTCGCATAAAACAGAGACGAGTCATAAAACAGGATATTGAGACTATTAAATTATAAAATCTTTTATTCTCTCAAAATGAAGTTATATTATATTCATTATTTCTTTCTCTGACACTTTTATTATAAGTTATTTTTAAAACTTTAATTTTTTTTTTTTTTTTTTTTTTTTTTTTTTTTTTTTTTGAGATTAAGGAAATTTAAAAATTTGGAGTGACATTTCTTTTAATTTGATCGCTAAGAGATATTTTTGAAAGCCTTTCTTTGCTTGGGCAGTGAGTCTAATTAGTTTAATGTTATAGTAACTCGTATCTTTTCCAATTTCATAGAGGAAATTTTTAGACTTTCAAGTTAAAACAATTATTAATTTGTTTGTTAAATATATTAGAAAACCCTCTAACTATCTACATTACACTTTCCGGGTCATTTCATTATTAACAATAACGACAAATTCAAAGATGTTCCAAAGTACAGAACTGGATTTTTCCCGAGGATAATTTTTTAATTTTTCTGCGTTTCCAATTTTTTTTTTGTATTTGGTTAACATGACGCTGGTCCGGATAATCAAGGCTTTTCTTGACTTTATCTTATACCATGATTTGTGATTGCTTGCTCAAACCCAGATGACCCATTCACAAATAGTTTTCGATTCATTGGCTCAGAATAAACCACACTTGCTCATTTATTAACTCTCCCTAGGACAACAAATGTTTTAGAACTAGTAATTGAAGCAAGTTTTCGCCCAGAAATAATTATACTACGGCCGCTTTTGCAATTTGAAAAAAGTGATTAGAGCTTGAGAAAGAGTAAAGGAGGTGACTTAGAAGGGAGAAGAGAGTTTGTGATTGAAGTGACATGGAAGGAGCATCTTTTATTCTTCACAATCAAAGAGTGGGGGGGGTAAGAATTCTGGAATTTCGAAAACGGCCAAGATACTTTTTTTCCTACAGACAGAAGGTTATATATACAAATATGATAAATTATATGCAATATATTAATTTAACATTAATCATCCATCCATATTTAAGTAAATGTTATAGGACAAAGGAGGGCTACTTAAGTTTAGATAATCACCAAATAAGAGCCTTGCTCTACTCCAAATATCAGTCAGGGACATTATTCAGAGTCGTTGTTTGGGGAGAGGGGAGCACATAAAATTTTTTTCTTCCAAGGTCTTTAGGGTTTGATATTTAAAAAAAATAATTTATATTAGATATTCTGAGGAACTGGAACCCTTGTTGATAATGAATAATCTCGTTGTTGGAGGAGTATAATAAGCGTCTATAAATTAAATGTTACATTACTTCACTATACTTCGCTAGTAGCGATAAAAGTGATAATAAATACTATTAATGTTCAAGAGATTGAAATGAAATCAATTCCAAAACTCATTTATTTTAAACAAAAATGATTTATATTTATTTAATGAATCAAAAGTTTATAGAAAGTTTACTTTTTTCTTTTGTAATTAAAAATAATAACTTTTAACTCGATTAAAAAAAATCAATGAAACACATTCCTTACCTCTCAAAAAAAGCAATTGAATTTTAAGTTAATGGGGTTTATGAAGAGCTTCCGAATTCTGTACTTGGACCCACATCATTGCAAATGGACTTTTAAACAGAAATTGGCGTTCCCCAACCCCAACAACCTCTATTCATTTTCTATTGTTCCAAAGACATCCCCCACCTTCAAAATACCCCAATTGAAGCCCTCAAAGAGGTGCTTTTGTTCCGGGAACCTTAGAAACCAGAAGTTGCGAAGGGTGTCTTGCAATTGGTGTGTGAATGTAATTGCCAAAAGGGCTTGCAAGATGCGAGCAAAGAGGTCGTAGAATTTCACTGAAGGGTTGGGTGTTGGGGGGTGGCTGTTTCTGGACGGGAGCCATTTCGAAATGCCTGCTCATTAGCTACAGCTTTGTCTTAATTTGCTCGAATAGCAAAAGCTAGAGAGCAACAACCGAGACACGAACAATTTGACTCTATTAACTCGCTGCCTTTTGCGCAATTATCAAGCAAATTTAAAAAAAATTTTTGTCAAAAAAAAAAAAACTTTTTTCTTTTTTTTTTTTTCAATTTTTTTATTAAATAATATAACATTTTTCTTTAGAAACTCTATTAAGGAGAAGAAAATAACAAAGTCATCTTGAAAAAAAAAAAAAAAATAATTAAATTGATTTTGTTTTGACAGCTAATATTTTCTTTGGAATGAACTTCTATCTAATTTATATACTTATAATAAGAATTTAATGCGAAATGTTTTCTTATATAGAAAGACCACGAGATGAATTTTTATTTTACACAAACCAACCATCTTTTATTAAACTTTTGTCTCTTGAAATTCTTTAATCGAATATTTTTTTTTTTTTTCTCATTTAGAATTCTTAACACGTACTTATTAAACCAAAAATAATAATTTATTAATAAAGTTAATCCTTTTAAAAATATTTTTGTTTATTTCAAACAAAGAGGGATTTTCTTAGAGAAGCTCCCAAATCCTTTCTAACTTAAAAATTTTTACAAATGAAAAAAAATATTAAAACAAAAGGGAATATATAAGCGATACCGAAAGTTAATTATATATACTAAATGAACTCTATATTTTCGGCTAGGAAAATTTAAAAAATTTTTCTCAAATGAGTTTATATTATATACCGAATATTTCTTAGGTTGTTCTTCATCATCGGTAAGATAAAATATTTAAAATAGATTTTATTTTTTACTCTGACAATATTACAAGGAAAATTATTTTTACCTCATATGCATTCCGTAAATTTTATAACAATCACAACCAAGAAATTTCAGTCCAACTCACACAATTCACTTGAGTATGAATTCTTAATAAATTTTAATATTTTAAATTTTATCTATCAAATACGAATATATATCCCCTCTCCGTGTTTAAAGATATTGACATTGTCAGTATTAATAACCTAAAAGCCAAGCCGGATGTGAGTTCGGATCCCAGGCATTCCGATGAAAATTTATTTAAATTAATTGGTTACTATTTGGTTTGAATAAAATTGCCTGAGTAACAAATATTGTATATAATCTAATTGTGATTGTTTAAATCCAATATCTCACTTATTTTTTTCATTAAATTTATATAATTGTATTTTTAAGATTTTTAAATTCAAACGAGTTGCTACATGAAGAAACCCATTTATTTTACACTTAATAAAATTTTATATTCCTCATAATCATTAAAATATTAATATTAAAAAAAAATTGTAAAATCAACAATAAAGAGTCATTCCATGGTGGACCGATTTCGGGTCATATTTACATTAAGTTTATCAAAGTTATAAAAATTGGACTTTCAATTTTTCAATTTTCCCCTCATCTTATCAAAATGAAATTTCTAGTATGAAAAATCTAAAATCCGATAAATATTTTTTTATTATTATTGTTGGAATTTTAAAGGCGTTTCGACAACTATGGCTATTTACGCCTCATGATCAAATGTCACTGGGTGAAAACAAATGTTTAATACAGATCTCGTCAACACAACACTATTAGACTATAACATTAAAACACTGATAATGTCACTATAAATAGTTATACCGGTACTGTATATTTTTTATCATAGATATTATCAACAAAAAGTTCCACAAATATAACTTTCACAGTAAGTCCATAAAACATTCCCAAATAAATAATTAGAATAATTAGATGAACAAATGTATAAATAAGATGACAAATAAATAAATTAAAAGGATATTAAAGAAATAAAAAAAATAAATTAATAAATGATTGTCACGATTAAAAAGAGTATTAAAAAAATATTAAAGACATTTAAATGATGTATCTAGCATATAACTGATCGAAACAATTTAAATAATAGAAGAGATTTTTGTTAAACTAGTAAAACATTTCTTTAATAAAAGTTACCAAAGAATCCGAACAACTTGAGTTTAATAATTAACAAATTATTAACTCAAAAGTAAAATCAATAAAGTTAGTTCTGTTTTGGACCAAAAGTTGATGTAATTAAGTTTAATAAATAAATAAAAAAAAAAAAAAAAAAAAAAACATTCTGATGGTGCGTCTGTGTATCTGTACTCTTCTTTCCCTTGGGTTTTCTCATTGACTATAGGCCGGATTTTAACAAAAATCAATATTAGAAAGTTTTATATCGCCATATCTGAAATAATTAACCAAAAATTAGGAGAGTTAGCAGGGCTATACATAAATGAATAAACTCCCATGTTCCTTGGTGTAGAGGTCTTGCCTCATATACCAGAAGTCAATGGTTCTCTTCCCAAAAATTTATTTATATTATATTGGCCATAAATTAATATAAATAGATAAGAACGGAGTCTAAATGGGCTCAGATGCTGAAAAAGAGATACAGTGTAACCGTTAGAAAACATTTTCTACTTTGTAAACAAGCATTTTAACCCTTAGACTTATACGAAAGTTGCCTTTTATATTTCGGGATTTGAGATCAAAAAGACGCCCAAATGTTCAAGCAATATTAAATGTATGCTGGTCCCACTAATGCCCAAGGATACCCCAATCTTATGATAAGTCACATGACAATCTTACAGTATCAGTTCATGTTTTCCGGAACAACAACCGATTTTGGACTGAGAGACCTTAACCGAACTTCGCCACGATTGAAGTCGGCAAACCATCGATAAACGATTTAATTCCATTTTTAGCCGAGATGAATTTTTTCAAATTATTGTAAACTACACAAATAGCTCTCGTATGTCAGTACATATACCATCAGGAATGTCAAACTTTACAATAGAAGCGTCAGCAGCATTAATTTAGCGCAATCCCAAAATATAAAAGGCAACCCTCGTAGTTATTTATTAAGGCAAAAGCAATGAATTATTGTTAAAAACTTACGAATCACACATGGGCGCAAGCCACCATCTCACTTTTTAATTCTTAATTTGAAAGTGGAATTTTGACCGCAAGAACCAAATAAAAAGGCGAATTACAGTACAATATTCTTCTAAAAATTATATTTATAACTTCTAACAAATAAATTTATTAATTTTTTTTTAAGGGGAATAAATTTCTTACACCCTTTCAAAATGATATAGTATATATTTAAATTCGAAGAGATGATGTATCGTTTGTTTATTTAACCCATTTACATTACTTAAGAGAGCTGTAACCAGATATTTATTGCCCTACTACAAGAACAGCTCCAGTCTTCCAATCTCCATTCTCTTTTTCAATAAATAATATTAATTAATAAATTTAAAAAAATTCATCCCTAAATGAAGAAATAATTTACCTTTGTTTATAAAATGAAAGCTTTTTTTTCTCTTCGCACTCTTTAAAAAACAACAGATGAAAATCATGACTATTTCTTTATATATATAAAAAGCCAGCTGAATTCTCTCAGAATAGAAATTTCTTCATTTAAGGCATTAAGTAATTGTGACATTTACTCTAATGCGTTAAGTCAAAAAATCCATAAATTCGTCAAAAGTTTACTTCTCTCTCTCTAAAAAAAAAAAACAAAAAAAAAAGTTTTATCTTAGTTACTTGGTATCACATCTTACTTGTTACTAAATAAAGACCAACTCCCAATTTTCCTTTTACACCATCCAAATTTAAAAATTTTGCCTTCTCTTTTTTCTCAAAATGATCAAATATTTCCCAAGATTTTTTTTTTATTTTTTTATTATTCCCGTTGAAGTAAATCTCTATTATTAAAATAGTTTTTTTTTTTTTTACTCAAGAAAAAAGATGGTGGACGAATAATGAACCCTCCCCAAAAAAATTAGCCATACCAAATATGATTGAAGAAAGAAAGAAATTATGCCGAAGAACGATGGAGAGCAGCCAAATAAAAACACGAAATTAAAAAAAAAATGCCTTATTACAATTAGTGTGGTTTGGATTAATTCGTTTTGCTCAGATCAATATAAAATATTCTATGGGCGGCGAGAATTTAATTTATCTCTCGGCGTCTCGTGATGAAAACAATCGTCAATTGATATGGCATGTCTCTGGCACATCATATCTCAAATAAAATTATAGAGAAGTCTTGGTGTAAGGGTCAGAAAGTCAACATGAAAAAAATAAAAGATCTTAAGCATCACGATTTCAAAAATCTCTAAACTTATAGGATGAGCCATCTGTTCAAATTAACCAGGTGGGTCGACTTATACTTAGTCCACTTTAGGAATTCCAGAGAACAATTCAGAGGCAGGAAAGGACTAAGAGGCGTTGCTTTCCCCTTCACTTTTGTTTTTTCATTTATTTAAATTTGACCTCTAGATCATATCTTTTTTAAAATTTTACTTTTTATACAAAATATAGAGGTAATACCCTTCACTTTATAAACATTGAAACTAGAAGTTAGGTGGGACATTGTCATTGATTTGAAGGATATTGGTGTGAGCATCTCTTTAGAGTGAAAATAAGTATTTGGAATTTGCAGAGAAACTATCCTTGTCTCTTTATTTTTATAACTTTTTACGCATTAAGTAGTAATGTCTAATGCAATAGATTTGTATTCAAAAAAATTATTTTCTATATTTACAAAGTTATTTATTACTCAACTGGTAGAAAAGATGGTCTCTTTTTCTCTTTGGATTTAAATGACTCGTTTAATAAAAAGTCTTTTCATTGTCTAAAGGAAGAATCCGAATGATGCAGTGGTCCTGAGATGACCTCCACTGCAGTCGTCAAAAAGAACTCGTATCTTCCTCTTCTTCTTCATCTTCATCTTCCCCCTTCTCCTCTTTCAACATTGTCCTCGCGTTGTTTATCGCCAGAGAGCGAAGGCCCTACGCTCCTTGACAGGTCCTTTTCCTCCTTATCAGCCTCCCGAAGGAGCAACGGCCATTAAACAGACTTGTGACGTCAGACCCCTTAACCCCAAATGTACACAGACAGCCATTTGCACAGATTCCAGATATCCCTGCTGCACCCCCGAGCGTTTAACCTTTTATTATCTCTTTCTTTTTAAGAGAAACCCCTTTTAAGAATAATATTCTCTTGTATTTATCTTACAGGTCTTGTATAAACTTTTTTTTTTTTAGAGGCACTTTTTCTCTCTCAGACAATCTTTGCTTTCAAATTTTCAACCCAATTTATGAGTGAGAAAATGAAATGTTTCAGAAAAAAGAAAAAAAAGCACACTTAATTAAAATTAAGGACAAATAACAATAACATATATCAATGTAGGAAAGGATATTATTTTAAAAATACCATAGAATGAAAAATTCCATTATATATTTTTACTTTTTCTTACCTATATATGTAATACATAGTGAACAAATATTGCTATCGCAAAAAAAAATCGATGTCGAGATTTCAACGGAAATTCACACCTGCGTCTAAAAAAAAGGTCAAATGAAAGATCCAAAATTGAACAAAAACAACAAAATGAACGGAGAAGAGCACTTGCTCATCTCAAATTTTCACTCTTTAATTGCAAGATCGATTATCAATATAACCCATACCCTCCTTCATTAATAAAAACGTAATGATTATTACATATCTAAATCTATTAATTCCAATCATTGATGGAATTTTATATGGCGCCTTTATTCTTTTTTAATTATTTGAAAATATTTTCACTCTGAGTATATGTTAGTTAACAAACAATTTCTCTCATTAAGTTTAATTCATAAAAAAATACTTTGGCTCACATGGGATTAGAATTCGAGTTTTTACAAATGTGAATTTATAGGCAAGTCAATTAACTTTAATCTTCTTAAAACAATAAAAAAATAAAAAGTTATTAGAATTAATTAAAAAAAAAAAAAAGAGAGCAAATCCAATAAGGAGGGTGAAATAAATTTAATTTTAGAAAAACAACACTAAAGGTATTACGCCATCACGTGACTCAATTAACATATATTCTTTAATTATTTTTTATTTTTTTAATTAAAAAATATTTAACAAGTTATAGCTACCAGGTATTAAATTTCTGAGAGTTTGGAATTTTAATAATTTCCATAATTAATATTTTAAAGAAGAATTCTTATTTAAAATTTTTTAATAATAAATTTTATGTTTATTTCCCGTCCTTAGCGTCAAAAACTTATTTATATTATATTGATTATCAATAAATGAGGATGGAGTCTAAATGCCCTCCAATGCCAAAAGACTGAAAAAAATCCTGATGTTTTTAATATTTATAATTTGTGTTGTTATATCAATTTTGATGTAAAATAAATAACTTCGCAAAAAAAAGCAAATTTAATTAGAATTTTATCAAGAGGAGACCTAAAGTTTAAAGTTAATTTAAGAAGAGTGATCGTGGTGAGGAGATAAGATGGTATCAAAGAACAATTTCTTCTATCAAAAGGTCAGTACATAGTTAAAATGTTAGACCGAAGTATGCGTTTATCCAAGGTTCCAATCGTGTTGTGAAGAGAAAATTTTATTTATTTTCGGTCAATAGTTGTCAAGCTTTCATTATTTGTTTTCAAACTATTTATAAAAATTTATATATTATATAAATTTTTTTTTAAATAGATCATATAAACTTGAAACCATACAATTTATCCATGCATATTTATTTATATCAATTGGTATCCAATTGATTTAAATAAATTTTCATTGGACTGCTTGGGCCTTGGATTTTAAGATTACCAATATTGACAACAATGCCAGTATCTTCTCTAAACTCTCGGTCACTGGGTGATTCGATATATAAGAAAGATAATTACGAAAAATACAAAGAATATATACTTATAAACAATACATTTATTAGAAACAACTCAATTAGAAATATGCATTACAAAAAATTAATCACAAAATTAAGAAAAATAAATTGTTTTAAGAAATGACTGTTTGCTTTTAAACTATTATTTTTACAGAAATGATGAAGTATATTTCTTGGATTTTATAAATAAAAAAAAGGCACTAGAATGTCGGAAATGTAAATTTATTTTTGCTACATGTTTGCTTTCTGTTGTTTTCATTTTAAGGATATTCATAAATTCAATGAAAAGGTGTAGCCGGAGTGTTCAAACAATGTCAGAAAGGAGATGAAATGATATTAACTCTTGCAAGGTGAGGATTTAGCTCGATGAAGTTAAGACAACAATGGGAATAATAAAGAAGGTCAAGGTCAAAAGTAAATGAGTGGGGTTGTAACTAAAGAAAAAATAGCCAACGAACACTTTTTAACCATGGCTAACCATACCCCTGGGGAATATGAGATGGAATTCTACAAGTATGCAACTAGCCTATGTTATTTATGTAAATAAATATATTTTTTATTAATTGCATTTAAAAAAGAAAAAGCCAAAGATATAATTTTTTAGAAAAATAATAAAATAATAATAATAATATAGACTCAACCTTTTTTATTGTACACCCCATTAATCATGAGTAGGTTAAATTTAAACCAGCCCTTTTGAAGTAGGTAGGATTTTAAATCCAGAGTCAAAGAAAATGTCGGGCAAGTAATATCGATCTTTGAGTGCCATCATTTCTCACCCATAATAATTGAGCGATGACGATGGTTGAAGGCATTTATTTTACTCTTATCTTCATTCTACGACAATTATTACGTGTTATTACGCGCAATGTTTCATCATGTTTTTATTTTTTTTTTTTCTTTCGATGGAAATGTATGAACATGTTATTTGTTAATAAGCATATATTTCTTTTTTTTTTTATATTTTTTGTATTTGTTTTGTTAATTGTTTGTTGTTTTGTATTATGTAATTTATAAATTTG
>JAAAKE020007707.1:0-11019 GCA_010014785.2 Anisolabis maritima
GGAGCTGCCCTTGAACCTTTGAATCCTTGCTTGCTTTTGCATTTCAGACAAACATGTTCATGACTTTTACATATAATCCATCATTTATTTTTGCATTAAGCAGGATTTTATAAATACTTTGGGATTAAAAAGTACCGTAATTTTATTCAAGATGGGACTCGACTGCGAGAAATACCTTTTTTTAATCTTCCCTTATCCCTTTTAATTCTTTAGTAACGAAATTTAAAAAACTATTAAAATATTATTTTAAAAAGATTTGGACATATATGGCTAAAATAAATTCAGGGGTTGCAAGCGCGTGGGACCTCAAGACCAAAAAAAATCTTGAAATAAAAAACAGGGTCTTAGGCAACAGTCAATTTTCTTCATAATCTAAAGAGTAATTAATTTTTGTTAAAAAAAATAAATTTATTAGAATATTTCGCAGCCATATTGCGTATTATGGATCCGACTGGAAAATAAACTAGCCGGCCCGTGGCATTGCCTGACATTTGAGGAGTAGGCACAATACCGGACTAAATTGGGCGGTCGTCTGGGGTTCACGAGCCAGCAAGGCCCCTCAATATTCTTGATATTTCAATAAACCATAATAAAAAGGTAAATTAAATATTGTCATTATCTTTTTTTCAGTAAGGTCCTTAATTTAATAAGTAATTAACAAATGTATCCTTAAAATGAAAATCATTATGTATATTGAGAAAGTTATAAATTAAATTAGTTTAACAAAATAGGGGCTCTTTTAAATTTTACTGCCAAGAAGTCCGCGAGTTAGGTAATACGCCAAAGAGTAGGGAAAGGAAAAGCCTGGCATAGAAGGAATAGGAAAAATAACTCCTGGTCGGCATTCACGTAATCTCCAAATGTGAGTCCCTGAATGAATTTTTTCGGGTCAAGATATATCGATTTTAATTGAAATTTTCAAAAGAAAAAAAAAATTTTT
Organism: Anisolabis maritima; assembly: GCA_010014785.2. Classification (NCBI taxonomy): domain Eukaryota; kingdom Metazoa; phylum Arthropoda; class Insecta; order Dermaptera; family Anisolabididae; genus Anisolabis; species Anisolabis maritima. The sequence continues at coordinate 941 of JAAAKE020007707.1, forward strand.
TTTCTATTCCGGTTTTATATTGCTTATTTGTTTTATAAATTTAACCATTGCCGCGTTTTCCTCTGAGTACTTAAGTATGAATTGGATTAATTTTAGAGGCGTCCGGTACCTAAGTCCATCACGCAATGGACCCTTTGTGCTTGTTACTGGGGGGGGGGGGGGGGGGAGATTTACGCCCACTTGCCTACCCCAGGAGGAGAATTTGAGAATGTTGAATAATTTTTGCGGCAAACGGAACTCGAACCCTCGATGCGTTGATCCGTGATTACTTATCCGCTTAGCCTCTCGCCTCAACGCTTAGGTATTTGCTTAAGACTCGAAATAATCTGTAAAAATGCACCCTCAAATTTGAGAACAAAAAACTGTCCATTTTTCATCGCGTGAAATTAGAATAAATATAAATTATATGATAAGCTCTAGAAAATATTTTGCATTAGTTAAAAGAACTCTTCATATTCGAATAAATTTTGAAATTTGCTATGGGCGCTTTTGAAGGATAAAATAGGACCATCACCCCGATGGATCTATAATTAATCTAATGAAGCTTAAGAGCTTAAGCTTCAAGGCCTCTCTGTAGCTGAATCCTTTCTATTTAATTAAAATACACGTATTCAAAGAGATGTACCGATTAGCGGAAATTATTCAGCTACAATCGAGGAGGGTGAGGCTTAACAAATTATTAAACACTTCTTAAAAATAGGATTAGCAAGTTTCGGGGAAAAAAAAATGTTAAACAATCGGAAAGATATAAACATAGAGCAAGTGGTGCTAGTAAAATAGAATAAAAATAAATAAATACATTTAAAAATTTTTTAATCCTTTTCATCGCATAATTATTTTTTAATTGATACTTGTTTTTTCCTCTAAAAACAATTGTTGATTCGGCCCGGCAGCTAAAATGAGACTTGTTTTTAAGTTGTAATTTGTACTTGAAAGATTATGCAACACTTTTTAAGAGAGACTCCTAATAAACCTAAAGGCTGAAGGGAAGGGAATGAGCTAGTGTCCCTTGGAACAGAGGAAAAGCTCTTGATACATGATCTAAGAGTCACTTATCTTTATTTAAATTATATTCGCTATATGAATTTAAATAAATATGAAGGGTGTTTATATACTGAAAAAACCTAAAAAGGCGTATGGTTACTATCCACACTAAATGGCCCTTTACTTGAATATCCCGGAATAAATACGCCTCTGGAGAGGAGCTGAAATCAGAGAAATTCTCTCACACTTTCACTTTTAATTTTGATTATAATTTAATTAATTAATTGCATTATTTATAAAAAAAAAATCAAGTTTCTTATATAAATAAATTTATTTATATGATTTCCTTAAACTCCTATATAAATATCATTTGTTCATAATTATTTTTAAATTCTATTAATTCACTCTCCAGAAATAAATAAATGTCTTGTTTTCAAATAAGCATCGCGTCCAACTCTCTTCGTGCGCTTTTTAAAACGATACATTATACATTCATTATGCGAATTATATAATATTATTTTTGAAATCAAACTTTTTATAGATGAGATCTGTATTGTTTCTGATTTTTATGAAAACACTACTAGAACAAATAGGAATAATGAAAGATCATCGATAAGAAAACCCGTTATTTCTTAAAATTTGCTTGTTTATATTTAATAGTTCTATTAGAGCTCACATGTCAACTAGACTGTGTCATAAAATTAAACATCATTGTCGCTTCTATATATACACATCGTTATATGTATTTAAAATTTATTTTGTCCACTTTAGGGCAAAAATACGACTTTCAAATTTGATTGAAGAAAAACTAGTAAATTGAATTTGAATCATATTAATTTTTGAGTTTTAGCGACTTTTGTTCAACCTGCTTTCCCTTATTTTAAATTATATTAATAATTTATATTAGGAGTTCCGAAACTTTTGAAGTTCATGATTCACCCAATGAGGATTCAGTGTATTATGATTTTTTAGTTGTATTATAAAAATTTGAGAAAAAATTTCAATATGATTTTTAGGTAGTACCGTGGCCTGGATTTTCGTTTGTGGGAGGACGGCTAAATAAAATTTGTTTTTTGAATAGTCTTTAGATCTCTGTTGCATCTAAATTTGATATTCCAAAATACGGAATAACGGCTATGAAAGGATAAGGTTTAAATAAAATTTTATTGAACAGTCTGGAGATTTGATTCACCATTCCCTGGCTTTTAATGTTTTCAATTTTTACAATATCAACTCTTGTAACCTTAAAACATTAACTACATTTTGATGTGCTCTTGTAAACCAGCTTCAGCGGTCCAGTGTGCTGCCTCGCAGACTGAAAAATCTGATATATATAGTAATATGATATTTTATTAAATATAAAAATATTTTAAGGCAAAATATGTATATTAAGTTTCAAGAACTCGCCGCAGTAGTGTCCAACACGCCTAATACCTGACACGGAGGCCCTGAGACTCGAGAATTTTCTCCCAGCCTACATAATAAAAAAAATAGAGAGCTACTTGAAATAAGAAATAGCAACCGCGGTCCCAAGTTCAATAATGAGAGGACTCTGACCATATAACACTTCAACGGGGTAAAATTTTCTCTAATGCCTTAAAGTCAAATTATTTTTGAATTCAGATGTGCACTAAGGGAATGGTGATCAGTGGAGTATGCCGTCTCTAAAGGAACTATCTAGTAGCAACCCGCGTGACAAAAACTATCCTTGAGTTTGATTGAGCCAGACTCTTGGTGGAGGAAACGTTTTGCTGACAGTGTTTTAGAGTGGGGTTAAAATTTTTAAGATTTCTAAAATGCTTCGACTGTAGATACATATATAATATGTAATGTTTTAAGTTTTTAAAATTTGTCACCAATTTCAGGTACTCCCATTAATTTTTTTTTCCACTGCACTGTGGTAAAAAATATACAAATAAAAACAAATTTGTGCAATATTTTGATAATTGTATTAGATAAAAAGTATTAATTCATTCAGGGATTCTCTATGTATGACAACCACGAATTCCCGAGCTAAGGATGGCATTTCTTCTGATCCCTTTAAGCCTGTATTTCAACCTCCTCAAAACCATCAAATATCAGGCCGACTTGTTCCTTTTCTCGTTCACATCTTATATATGCCGTCTGCGAAATACAGGAATTAGGCAAAAATACAAGAAGATATAAAAAGTATATAATAAATGTTTATTGGCAGAAAAAAAAAAATTAAGTTCTTTTAGATTAAATTTTTTTATGGTTTAATTTTATAATTGTGAGTCCGCGCGAAATAAATTTCTCTATGTAATTTATTATAATGGCATTAAATTTTGTGCCTACTTGGAGAGGGAACTATGCTCCCATTTGAAAAATTTTCTGTTTAATTTAAATATGGCGGTGTTTAAGTATTGTATATTATTGTGCGCATGGGAGCAATGTAAGAGGTCAGTCATTTGGTGGTTGTGCAGAGGGCGGCAGTTGGTTTTATCGATTGGCGCACACGCATAGAAGACAACACCTCGATTGTGCCCTTTGCGCTTCTCCTCTCTCAGCTATCAACTATTCGGCTGTCAGTGGCCCTAGTGACGCCCTACACTTTACTTCATTATATGTATTCGATGCATTCGATGGCTCCAAGCCACTATGTCCAAGGTAAGCCTTCTCCACCATTTGTAAAACCAAGGCCTTGTCTGATTCCACGCTTGGGAGGCCATGCATCACCTCACCTGCCAGACACTCAAACTGTTTCCCTTTTCTTCCTACGCTTACAAACCTCATCCTTACTTTTATAATATAAATCACCAAAAAAAAAAAAAAAAAAAAAAAATACGCAATAGAGTGTTTTTTCTTTTGATATTTGAAACCACCCAACGTTATCAATTCGATCGATTTAATTAAACAATTTGAAATTTAGATTCTCAACCCGTTCAGTCATAAAAACATCAATATTGATTCTTACAAGATTGCTACATTTAATCGAATATAAATAATTTTATTAGTAAAACTACTTAAATTTATTTAGAAAAAATGCTCCTATTATTATTTGGAATAAACAATCAATCCTTTTTAATCTTTAATCAACTCTCATATTAACAAACATCATCACTCATCATCGCCCATATAAATTTTTTTTTTATTTCACACTGACGAAATCGTAAATTGATTGATGTTAAAAGATTGACTTTGTTGTTTTTTTTTTTTATATTCTTTCATCAAATTCCCAAGACAGCTATTATCCATCTTAATAAAACATCCCATTTTTAGATGTTTTAGTATGTTTAGACATGGCCAATAAATACAATTAAAAGTCTTTAAAGTAACTTTCCCTTTAAACGACCCAACTCGATAATACTTTACTCTGACTTTTATCACTTAATATTTCGGGTCACTTAATTCAATTTGTTTTTTTTTTTTAAACTGTTAAGTGTTAACGTCTTGTAATATTTATAACGGCCATATTTAATAAAAAATACATATACATATACAATTTAAAATTGTTATATACATTAAAAATTGATAACTATAATTGAAATCAATACAGTGAATGTTTTTCAAGGTTTTGCTCTCAATAAAAGACAATAGATGAGACGTTATTTTATTTCTCATAACTGAATTCATTGTCCTTTGTAATAAATTTTATTTTAAATTATTTCAATTTAATTTAACTTCTTTAATTTTTATTAATTTATTATACACTGAATGGTTTTAATATTTCTTCATTGAAATTCCAAATTGTAAATCTATTTTGATCTTTTCTTTTTAAGATTTTATTCTAAAACTTAATTATATTTTTCTCATTAATTTATTCACCTTGAACATATTTCTTTTACATATTTGGTTTTATAAACAAATATTAAGAAATAATTAAAAATTATAAAACTTTTAATAATGCGTAGCAAGAATTTTTTTGAAAGGGCGAGGGGGAACCAGAATTTGGATATGATATAAATTTCAATCTATTTTTTTACTTTAAGAGACCGGATCTCAGACTGTAGAATTTTTGTATAAGGGGAGATCAAGGATCATTTTTTTTTTTTTGTAAAAAGTTAATCATAAGTTTTTTATTTGAAAATTTTTAATTAGTGTTTTGTTTTTGTTTTTTTTTTTTTATGTAATTTTCTTTGGTTTTAGGGATTTTGTAATCACTTTCCCCATTATTTTATCAAAAATCCAAAATTATATTCTATATTATTCTTGTAGATAAATAAAGTATATTTATGTACTAAATAATGTAATAATTTCGGTTTAAACTTTGGTCTATTAAATGTAACGTTTCGGTCACACATTTTGTGGTCTTCTTCAAATACAATCAGATACAAACCAGTTATATGTCTGGATTGTACATGAAAAAGGCCACAGAATAAGTGGTGGAAACGTTATATTTAATACAAATAGCCTACAATTTGAACCGAAAATGTACTTTATTTAATGGTAATAACAGTGAAAAAGCTTCAACTCCAAAATCTTGTAAATAATATATTTCTCATATCCCATACTCTCAATCCATACCCTCAATTAAACGAGAAATTTTCAAATTAGGAATTAGAAACTAGAAAATTGTCATTTTTTAATCACTTCAAAGTTTCTTTCTGTTCACTTTCCATTAAGCAAATTTTTGTTTTTCACTTGGGAAAACAAAAAACAAACATCCCTTACGTTAGCGCTGTTACTATAGATTTTACAACTTGGAAATTATAAACATTTCTAAAAGAAGAATTTTCAAAATATTTATCATATTTATTTATTTATGATTACTTAAGTTTATAAATAGTAATGGAATTGAAATAATTCAATAACCGTTTGTTAAAAGTAGGATATTGACTTTTTTCCCTATTTTCTTCATTTCCAAATCTCTAGTTTTTCAATCCTACCATAAAATTTTTTTTTACTTTTTTTTAAAAACCTTCATTTTTTCAAAAACCTCATTTTGATAAAATAAGTTTTTAAGACCTTATATTAAAATACTTACTTATTAGAAAAAAATATAAAGTTGGAGGATAGGTTAAATAAATTCTTCCAAAAATTAAAACTGTTCATCCTATTATTATTATTATATTATTATTATTATTAATATTGAAGAAATATAGTTAAGGTATTTTAAACAAAATCCGAAACCTTAAGGAAATTTTGGGCAGGAGAATATGCAAATTTTTTTATGTTCGGAAGGTTTTAGCTTAGTCTTTCTTGTTTTAAATTTAATTTGACATTGTTTTTTTTTTCGCAAATTTGCGAGGTGAGGGGCTAATCCAAAGTATTCTAATGAATAGTGTTTTTGACTGGGATATATAAAAAATACTTTTATAATATACTAGTATTTCTTGCTGATGATTTGGAAGCAAGAAAAATAAAAAGTAATCGATACTAATGGATTTCACATTCGTATATGAAAACGATAAATTCTCAATAAAACAGGTTAATAATTTAGGCTAAGTGGAAGAGCAAATATAGAATATTTCTCAAAAAATTTCAGAAACTCCATAAGAAAGCTCCATTCAAAAATATGTAGTGTATTTTAATTTCGTCTTCGGTTAATTTACCAAACTTTTCAAATTTCATGTTGCTCCAGATTAGTAGAAAATAATATTAATAATTAATTCATATAATTATTATGAAAAAATTTGTTAAGTGATGCAATTTTTTTGCAACAGATTGTATTTTTATTGTAATTTTCATTTATTTCAATATATTAAAATCTTGTATTAGAAAAAATATAAAATTTGGCCATGAAATTTAATTATTGAGATTTAATTATTTAGTTGGATGTTGGATTGCAGCCAAATAAAAAATAAACCGGCAATGTTTATTTGAAAATAAATACATTGAAGTTTCGTTGCTCTCTTCGTTTTTCATCAAAATATTAATATTATTTTAGAGATTTAAACCTATTCCTAATTCTTTTAAGAAACATATATGTGCCCTCCTTTTTAAAAATGTGTTGAGGTTGTAAGAATGTATTTAATCAAAAGAAATGGGGAGATGAAGAGGGCAATGAAGTCATTTGGGCGCAATACCACTGCCATCAAAAATGTCTTTTTTTTTTAATTAAAGAAATAAATAATAAAAGCCTAGGTTTAATTTGGCAACTTTGTAGGTATTTTATCTCTCTATAAAATATTGTAATGACCCCTTCCTTGGAAGTATGTTAGAAAATACAATCGAAACAATAATATTATATTAAATTAATGCAAATGAAAAATTTTTGTATATAGAAGCCATTTTTAAGGAAGATTGATTGTCTACAAAGTGTCAACGTCCATTTAAAATATAAATTTTTTCCACTAAGAAAAAAAATTATAAAAATAATTTAAATTTTCCATTTGAAAAATGAAATATATAAAGTTAATTAATCATTTTCATGAGATCGTTTATGGGTGGCAAACAGGACAATGACCCTCCCATTCGTGTTTCAAAAAGAGTGACACAATCAAATATATAATTAGATAATCAATATCTTAAATTAATATTGAGAGAAAATCTTGATTCAAAAGCCTAAAAATAAATTTCAGAGAGAATAAGGTATGACTCCAAATATGTATAAAACCAAATAAATAATATCTTTAAGAAATATTAAAAATACAAATGCATTCTAAAAAATTATATTTTAATTAAAGAATAAAATAAATATTGTTCAAAAATTACTCACCAAAATAACTCAAAAAGAAAGAGTGGAACATCTTGAAATAAAGAAAAAAAAAAAAACCCTGCGCCAGGAAAAAGTCCCAAAAAAAAAAAAAAAAAAAAAAAAAAAGAATATTTAGAAAATAAAATTTTAATTAATCTTGAAATGAGATTTGTAATAATTTCGAATTATTCAAAAATGATGATAAGTGGGCCGAATTGACCTGAAGAATTTTACTGTAAATTATCTCACCCACACTTTGCTTAATTTAGAATAAAATATTTTGTTTTATTAAATCATTAATATTAATTTGTATTTTTTATTTAACATTTGTTATTAAATTTTACAAAATAAAAATAGAAAAAAATAAATATTTTCTTTCATATTTGATTGATTAAAAATTCTGGTGCAAAACAGACAAATTAAATTATCTCATTTAATTCGTTTTCTTCAGTCATAATCGTGATTTTATAAAGATCGATCGAAATTCAATATTATAATCAACAAGAAAATGAATGATAATGTGACTGAACTATTAATTTAATTTTCTGACATATACTTCAGATAACAGCACTGGCGACCAAAGAGGTAAATAAAAAGCGTAAACAGACCAAAAAAGAAATGAAATTATAAGTAAAATGAAGGGGCCAAACCATATACATACAAGATATGAGAATCTAATTGCATAAAACAATAAATTTATAGTAATAATTTTAGAATACACAGAAAATATTCAATCATTCATATTCTATATTTTATAAATAAAAATATAATTGCTCTTTATGATATTAATTTTTCACCAAATCTATTAAGAATATCATTCTAGTTAATAACATGAACAAATATTATATTCTAATGAATTATCAAATGAGTGAATAGTCGAAATCTGTCCAATTGATATTAAATAATTAATATTTACTATCCCACACTGAATAAATATTGACTTTATCAGGATAGAAATGAAAAGAATAAGTTTTGAGCAAAAATCATATAAACAAGGAAAATAAAAAGTTAGTTATATTCTAAAAAAATGGCTTATCGAAATGGAAATTCCAGAACCGAAACAAATTTTTATCAAATTTAATGATTTTTATTTTTATTTTTAAGTGTTTTGTAAACATTTTATTATTGTAAAAAAAAAAAACTTAAGGAAGTTCGGCAGAATAAAATGTCACAATTTTATTTAAAAATTTACTAGATGCACTCACTCTCTAGGCGTCAATTTCAGTATTTCATTTAATTCATTTATTCATGTTTTTATAATAATTTTTATTGAAGTCATAATCGATAAATGAAATTTTTTTAATCAAGCAATATATTTTTAATATAAATAAAATTTTTGTTTAAATTCGATCTACTTTTTCCTATTTTCAAATAAAAAAATTGCTGGATATTCAATGATATCAAGAAAAATCCAAAATTCATTAAATTCGATCTCCCTCCCTTGGCATTATATTCTATAAAATAAACAGAATATACAATTAATTTAAATAAATATGGAAAGAGTTTAAATGGTCCCACATGCCTTCACACTTAAAAAAAACATAAATAATGTTATGCAATGTTGCTTCGTTTGATATTTTCTCATTCTTTTTCAAATTTCTTTCGACTTCTGTTCATGAGAAAATGAGAAAATCCATATTCTCTAATGAAAATTTCGTTCAAACCAATGTTTCTTCTAGCCTTTGTAAGTTCCAGTTGTCGATCATTTTATTTTATTTCATGGCCTAGTGATTGATTTTTTTTCATTGTAATGCTTCATTTTTTCGTAGAATTTTCTTTTATATAAATCTAATCGCGAAAGCAAGAAAGGGAGAGGGCCGTTCTTTTACTTTCAAGATAGCCTGGCTATTATAGTACGATATGAGAAAATCGTAAATAATTTCTGGGAAAGGTGGGGTGGGGATAAGGAAGCGTGCGCCACCAAATTAAAAATCCCGAGCCGCTATTATTTGTTTTATCATTTAAATAACTTTAACAGTTACCAGGGGCATTATTTCAACATAATTTATTGCACTTGATAGTTTCTGAACTTGGTAAATTAAATACAAAATTAATTCCGAGTAATTGTAAACTTTATTACGTTGGCCTTTAATGAATACCTTCTATCAGAACCATGGTCATTGTCAAGGACACGTCAGAAAGATAACTTATTTTAAAATTTTATAAAACATGCCTCTTATTTTTATTATCTTATTTAAATTAGTGTATGTATATGCATAAATTTTTTCTTAAAAAAATACATAATGATCATTTTTGGGAGCGTTTTCAAGGCCTCCCTTCGTCCTGGACCTTCTATCTTTGCACCTGTTGAACCCGGCTATCCAGGGACAAATTCCAAAGATATTTATATAGGTCAAAAATTATACGAGTATAGTAGAATAAAGGTGTAACGATTTCTGCTGATAATACGACTGATCCCGCGCTCTTTGGAATAATTATAAGTTGGCGATTAATCGGTTCAGATAATTGATTTAAAATTAAGTAGCCATTTTTCCAT
>JAAAKE020007718.1:0-11019 GCA_010014785.2 Anisolabis maritima
AAATTAAATAAAATATATAATCAATAGCTTGCCATAAATAATCAAAATAAAGCAGAAGAATAATAATAATAAAAATTGAAGTCAAATTGAAATCAAATAAGTCAAAGTTAAAATAAAGAGAAGCCTCATTGAGATTAAAATGAAAGGCACGCCATAGAGGTGAGAAAAGGGAATCGAATTTATATTTATTACATACAGGAAAAAAAATAAATAAAATAAAAATAAAAAATTATAAAATATTAATTATATATAACCAAATTGGTTTCTTCAATTTAATAAATATTTTAATAATATTTTCTTAATTAAAAAAGGACCTTTCTAGAACTCACCAAATTGTAAGGAACAATGATTTGGGCTGGAAGAACAACAATTGCAATTCGGATGGAAACCTAAAAAAAAGAAAATTTTTTTTTTTTAAATTAAGAGAAAAAAAATAATTTTAAATTAATATCTAAAGGGGGAGAGTTAATATAAAATAAGTTTTTTTATTTCTAAAGGAAGATATGAAATTATTATTAATTTTAATATTATTTTTAATGTTATATTTTCTAATTATTTTTAAAGGGATTAACGATCTAAATAAAAAAGATTTTAAAAGAAAATTTCTATTCTATTCATTTCTCTTTGAGTCATTCTTCAAATACTGAATTATCATCCCTTCACAATCAAAAAGTCATCTCTAATATAATAGAAGAAACAATAACAAATACAAAAACAACCTCAGAACTCCCCTCTGAATGACCATTTAATTATTTTATTTTTATTCATTCATTTTATTTTTTTCTCGCTCTCTTTGAATATTGTATATATATAAATGCACCATAATTTTTAAAAATACCTGTCTCTTTGAGCCAAGGTAACCTTACTTCATGAATAAGTGTCAATGGTTCAGTTTCAGTCCTGAGCATATGAAATTTATTTAAAATATTAGCTACTTGCATTTAACAAAATCTTAAAATTTTTATTTTTACGGTTATGCGTGGATGCTAGACCAATATATATATTTATATTATATATTTTCTTATTTGGACGAAGGGCATGTATTAATGTCAAAGCTATGTATTTTATAAAACAGTTTTTTTTTAAATATAAATTATTGAGTTTTCTTTATTTGTCAACAGGCATCATCAGAAACTCGATTATCCATTTAAGTTGTCTTGGCTTATAAAACATTACAATAAACTCCACTCTATCATTTACATTAAGATATAATGACACTTATCATAACAGTTGAGCACGAATATCTTTATATCTTTCGTTGTATTAAATACAATGATAATTATATTTGCATACAGTGTACTTCGTTGTTTTTTTTGTTTATTTTTTATTTATTCCACTATTGTAAACAATTTAGATCGATTTAGAACATATGCGAGAACAATAAATTTTTAAAATTTTCTAAATCCTCGTATCTGAATCCGTAATAAATAAATAAATCCTTTTATTTAGATAATAAAGTTTAAGACTGGTATGATAATTTTATGATTGTGGGGGGTTCAAGGCTTGCCTCTTCTACCCCCTCCACTTCTCTTTTTTTAATTTATTAAATAAAATTATTTTATTTATTACTCTAATGTTCTTCTTATAGGTGTATTAAATTTTATCCTTCTTAAATAAGTATAATATCTAATCTAAGTTCAAGTCCATTTATCTTTCGTTGTATTAACTAATAAATGATAATTATATTTGTGTATAGTTGTAATTACTTCATTATTTTTTTGTATTTTATATCTCCTCTGCTGTGATGTATAATTATTTTTGAAAATTGAAGAATATCTGAAACATAAGAGCAAATAAGAAAAAAAATCAGCTCTAATTATTGTTTTTACGGAGGAAAAGGAAAATGTATATATTTTTTAATCTTAAAATGTTCTATACCCGGAAATAAATATTATTTTTTATTTACTACTGAATATTTTATCTGAATTTACTGCCTGTCCAATTATAAAAAATGATGTATTCATTTTTGTTTTTTTAGGTTGATCCTAATCTCATATTATCCCTTGAGTAGAATATCATCAGGATCATCTTACCAATAAATTTTCATTCGATTTTTTTTTTTATCGAAAATTATCGAAAATCCATAGGCAAATCCTCGGGGGATCTCATTTGATTAATTTTTTTCTCCCACTTATCTTTTTGAAACCATGCAAAAGAAAGAAATAGAGTTTAAAATTTGCACACAAGTAAAAATTTTCGTCACATAAATGAATTTTAATGAAAATTTTGAGAAGGAAGAGAAAATGTTATTATTATAAAAAAGATTCATAAAAAAAATCAAATTAATGGCGTAAAGTGGCATAGAAAAGGAGGGTCAAACGTCTCCCCCAGTGGTCTTCAATAAAATTTTATATATTAAAAATTGTAATTATCTCATCCATTTTATTAGTCAATTTGTTTTAGTAGAAAAATTAAAGATCTTTCATATCTCAAATTCTCTCTACATATACCGAATATATAGTCTATAAAAATTATGAGTCCCTCACACTCTAAATTTTTTTTACATACCTACCTTTATAAAAAATTAGAATTTAATTAAATATAAATTTATAAAAACTTATAACCACCTGCTGGGAACCACTGGCATATTAAGGGGAGGCCGATAAAATGATTTTTTGGGACCTAGATCTTTTGTCTTTTGAGATAGTAATTATTACATAAATTTTTTTATTACTTATCAATTCGATTAAATATAGGAAGGTCCTATGGATGCCAGCCGTTTATAATTGGAATAGTGACACATTGGGGTATATTTTTTCTCTTTTCTTGAAATTTAGAATAATCCTATGCAGTATTATATATAAACGTATTTAAGAAATCAGAAAATTTTTCTCCTGAGATTCTAGCAGGTTGATTCCTCAATATGAGTATGAATATAATCCTTATTTGTATAAACCAGGTTTCATAGCTTATATTCATTTAATAATTTTAATCCGCAATGCAGTCAACGAGCAGAGAACATCAGCCATCAAGAACTTCGTTGTCAAGCAAGGCCAAGCAATGTTGAACCTCGGATGGGTGGCCCCAAGGGACAAGACTGTGGAACGCCCGCCGAAAGCCATTGATATTTATGAAAATTTGAAAACTCTAAATGGCCTCTGCAACCGCAACCTTCCTATTTCACCTGCAGTTGGTTTGGAAAGTCTATTGTCAGTAGACTGAACTGGAACGTTATTATTTTCGTGGTAATAAAAATTTATTATATTAAAATTTAAGGAAATTGCACTTTTTTGAAATACATCCGTTCTTTTTGCGCCACCCTGTGTATACTCCAATGGCTGACAGCTAAAGGGGGAGAAAAATAAAAAAATTATTAATTTTGTTTTTATATATAAATATGACTTCAAATAATTATATTAACTTTAAGCGTTTGAGATAAATAATTCAAAAATAATTAATGATAAATTTCACTAATCTGATGAAGGTTTTCTAAAGAGCGAATCAAATTTTTCTTTGAACTTTGTTATTTACCGATTAAATTAATTTTAGGAATTTATATTTTATCCTCTGGTCGGCAGAAACCCGACAAAAAAAGGACAATATTTAATTTAAAAAGAAGCGAAATCTCCTAAATCCGCCAATCAATATAGACTATATCTAAACCCTACATTTGGCCTTGTACTGAATCCTCTCCTTCGCTGTTTACAAATGTGCCTTTGTGTTGTAAAGCTAAAGCCCTCTGAACCCCGAGATGGTCTTGTTCTAGAGCCCTTGAGAGCTCCCAGAATTCCCCTTAGCGTTTGTATTTTTTAAATCAATGATTGAAAATGATTTTGCATTTTGTCTAATTTCATTTTTTTACTTAATCAGAAATATGCATGACAAACTTGGTTGGTCTTATTTTCGACTTATTTCCAATGGAAATATCTATTTCGATGCCATTTGGCTACTATTTGCATTAGGAATCCATTCTTATTTATTTAAATTAATCGTAGTTCTAAGAGTCACTGGTTTTCTACCCACCCTAAGCGACAAAATATATTTGTGTTTTTCAGTGATTATTTAGTGATAATCTTTATCGATACTAAAGAAGGCAGAAGCTAGTAATATGAAATTTTTATTACGTTTATCGATTTACTGATAATAGTTCAATTTCAGATTAAAACACAAAATTCGACCCAGTGACTTAGTGGCACTCATTTGAGTATTTAGGTGGTAGCTTGTCCTTCTACACCACGGCGTAAGCGATAAAATTTACTTAAATTGTATTTATTTAACTATTTAAATAAATATGCACGATCTAAATGGACTCCGAAAATTCAATTTGAAACAAATCATCTTCAATAAAAGTGATCTATTTTCTTTAATAAAAATAAATATATACAATTGTTGGAATATTAAAAACTCTCTTTCTCATATTTAAATAGACAGCCTGTATCTTTTGTTTCATCCTAATGGATAATTAGAAGAGCTACATGAAATTCCAAATCATCAAATTTCATAATGTTTTACGTATTATTAAATTTATTGTTTTAGGATTCCATGTACGTCTTCTAAATATCCAAAAGCTACAGATTGTCCAATTACTGAGAGGGGGGTAGTATATAATGAAATATATGATAATGCAGCGGCGCCATCACTTTTTGTTGATTATTTAATCACTCCCTGTAAATTGGATAGAATAAAAATATCCCTTCAATCCAATATTCAGATTTCCAAACAAAACAATTAATTTTGAAAAAAAAATATTCGAATCTATATATTCATTTACAATGAAATGTAATTGTAATTAGTCAAATAAAAAAAAAGATAGTAAATAAAACCTTTTGAAATAATTGTTTTTTGCAAAATATATTGAAAAGAGATTCAGCTAAATAAATAATAAACAGTAAAGTTCGTAGTTTTTTCATAAATAACAAACAAAATAAAACAAAATGAATAAATGAATTAGAAGTATGAAAAAAGAAATTATATGATGAAGAATAATAAATGAGCAAAGTGGCCCCTGTGGCCTTTGCTTCATTATCTAAAGACCAGTGAGTGGTTCACTTCCCGTCCTGAACAATTAAATTTAAATATATATATTGGCTTCCAATTAGTTAAATATGAACAAATAACACCGTTTGTTGTTCCCCTGGGAAATCTGTCCTTATGGCAATATGGAGACAGAAGAAACTCTGTTTTGTCATTTTTTTATAGAATACACTCTAGTAATAATAAGAAAAAAAGCAGCGGAGTTGCCGCACTTTTTAGCCATCGCTAACCTCTGGGAATATAAGATGGGGCCGCTCTACAACCCTATCCAGTATGTAAGTCATGTCATGTTGATCTTTAGGTTATTATTTGAATAAATAAATAAATAAATATCTTAAATAAAATAAATTTCACTAAATGAATTTAAAAAAGAAAGTCAAATAAATTCAATAAAATTTCAGTTTTCTCTCTCTATGAGTAATTTTTATTATCTTTTACAAAATATTTTTAGATTAAATCCGCTTAACTGCTATGAAAATTTGTCCAAAGCTGAAGACAAAGGTCTTAATTATTATCAATGAGTTTCAAAAGACTTGGTCCAGCGAGGACTGAAAAATACTAGTATATATAGATATAGATAAATGTAGGGCCTTATTTAATCAGACCTGGGAACCGATTCGTTTAAAATTTTAATACCTTTTTTGGCTCTCCAAGGGCTATAAAGTTGTTAAGTTTCATCTTTTTCCGATGAGTGTTTCCAAAGATATAAGCCAAAATAAAAGCTACATACATATATAAAGATAAGCACATTAAATTTTTTTTGCACTTTGAGGTTCTTTTGACTTGACTTGATATGCAAATGCAATATTTTAAAATTTTTCATGATCATAATATTAATACTTCCCCTTACTATTATATACACATATAATAGTGCGGGAAAGTAATCATTTAAAAGAAGATTTTCTCAAATATTTTATATCTTAGTATAAATAAATAAACAGAAATTAAAATTAAAATTTACTTACCCACCGGCGAAATTTGAGCGGGAAATGCTGGAGAGCTGCAGCGCAGTGACGATGTGAACAGGAGGCCATCTCAAGGCTCACTGAGGACCAGGGAGACTCGAGGCGTTGGTCGGAGTTGGTCTCGTGCAGGCCACAGCTTGTCCAGCCTGGGCACAGAGGATGTAATATTAGTTAGAAATAAAAAGGAAAAGTGATTTTTAGTGTTAAGTTCCCCACCCCGTAGCCGAGAGTTTAGTTAGAGAGATAGTGACATTGTCAATATTGATAATCTTAAAAGTCAACGGGGGTGGGTTCGGATTCCAGGCAGTCCGATGAAAATTTAAATCATTTGGATACCAATTGGTCTAAAAAATATGCCTGGATAATTCGTATATATATGTGTTGTTTAAAAAAGTCTATATGGTCGAAGATGTCGAAGAGACTTGAAAAAAAAAATAATAATTTTAAGATCCCATATTAAATAAAAGGCATAAAAAAAAAAAGAAAAAATGTTTAATTGTTTATATCTGTGGTCGCAAAAATAATTCAGGGTGATTTTTCATTATATGTATACACATTGAGATTTTTTTTGCATTTTTAGGGTTCTTTTCACTTGAAACGCAAAGATATTTTTTAAAAAATGGACAAATTTTTCATGAACATAATATTTTCCCATTATTATTATATATAATAGTGCAAGAAGGCAAAAATTCATTTTAAAAGGCACTACTCCTACTTATTAAAATTATTATTAAATGAACAATATTTTAATTTGATAAAATCAGTGCTTAAAGCAAGAACTTTCTGCCTGGACAAAAGACAATTCTTTAGGAGGATTTTTTTCTTTTAATTTGCTATGGTAAAAACAATTTATTGTTTAAAGTAAATAGGAATGGAGAAAAAAGAATTTAACGATTTATATTTGTTATAATCAACTAATTATTGTAATTTTAATATAGAGAAATTGTAGTTGTAATATAATAATAACAGTAAAACCTAATCACACGTAATAAGCCAAGGCTCTGGATATAGTGATAATAAATAAAAAAAAATAGCAAGGTAGTTTCCAACCTCTTGAGGATGGGTTTTGAACAGTAGCTTTTCGTCATATATACAAGTAATATTGAAAAATTCTCAAACGACCTAACAAATATGAATGATGGCTCCCATGAAATATTTAAGAAAATTAGAAGTATTTTCAATACCCCCTCTCAAACGATGACTTCATTTGTTTTCCAGAAGCCCCACACTATTGCTACAGAAATTATGTTTTTCTTTAGTTAGGGCTTTTGTAAGTACATCAGTAGGCATCTCTTCGGTAGATAAATACCTTATCTTGATGTTGCCGTCCTTTAGGGTTTGACAAATGTAATGATGCCTTATGTCTATATGTTTCAAACGAGAATGATGATCCGGTTTCCCAGCAAGCCGAAGAGCTCCTTGGTTGTCACAGCTGATCGTTATAATCATTAATGTCATCCCCAATTCCTTAAAGAAATTTCTTATACAGATAGCTTCTCTTGCTGCTTCACTAAGGGCCATGTATTTGGCTTTGACACTTGACAGTGCCACAGTTCGTTGCTTTTTTGTCTCCCAGGATACCGCTGATCCTCCATATTTGAAGACGAATCGGGTATAGGATCTTCTATCCACTTTACAATTTCCCCAGTCAGCATCTGCAAATGTGGGATTTTGTTTTCTTAAATTTTAAATATTTATTGATTGTTTCCTTGAGAAAACGTAAAACACGTTTTGCTGCTTTCCAATGGGTTTCATCATAACAATTGTTGAACTGACTTAGAGAATTGACGGCATAACTGATGTCTGGTCTTGTACCTATCGC
This sequence comes from Anisolabis maritima, assembly GCA_010014785.2. Classification (NCBI taxonomy): domain Eukaryota; kingdom Metazoa; phylum Arthropoda; class Insecta; order Dermaptera; family Anisolabididae; genus Anisolabis; species Anisolabis maritima. Next base: position 7,762 of record JAAAKE020007718.1, read on the forward strand.
CAAGTACATCAGAGATCCTCTGAGTTGTCTAAATGGTAAGCTCTTCATTGTTTCTTCTCAAACATTTTCTGTTTTAATTAATCTAATAGAAGAGTTCATCGGCGTTACTACAGGTTTGCTTTCTTTCATGTTATATTTGCCCAGCAAATCCTTAATATATTTCTTCTGTGAAAGATAAATTATATTATTGTTTTCATTCATTTCGAATTCTATTCCTAAACAATAATTTATTTTTCCTAAATCTTTCATTTTGAATTTCTCGGCTAAACTTTTCTTTATATATTTATTTAATCCAATTTTCATCTTTGGATGCAATTATGATATCGTCTACATAGACGCCTATAAACATATAGTTTTCGCCTTTCTTACTAATGTACAAACATGGATCATATTTCGTTTCTTTAAATCTTGATAATGTTTCATGGAGTTTGTTGTACCATTGCCTTCCGATTTGCTTAAGTCCATATAATGCCTTTTTTAGTGCAGATACTTTGTTTCTTTTGTTTATCTCGTTCAGCATTTTTACTGCTTCATTTTTCATACTTGAATCTTTGGATTTCTTCAAATCTTCTAAGGTATCTTTGAAATTTTTGGGTATCTCCATGTATATTGATTTGTCGAGATCTCCGTTAAGGTAAGCAGTTTGAATGTCCATTTGATGGTCTTTCATTTCCATTTCCATGCTTAACGCCATAAGCATTCGTACGGTACTAAGTTGGATGACTGGAGCAAAGGTGTCTTCCAGGCTGTTGAGCATATCCTTTTGCCACTAGACGAGCTTTTCTTTTTTCCACTGTCCTATCGGGTTTTAGTTTTTTCTTGAAGACAAGTTTACTTCCTATAACTTCTCGATTAGTAGGTCGATCACAGAGATTCCATGTTTTATTTTTTAGTAATGATATAAATTCATTCGATATGATCTTTCCTCTATGGCGTCTTTCCATTCTTTTGAATTAAAATCTTCAGTCGCATATTCATTATTGTTAAAGCATAACTCTTCAATAAAACTGTTTTCTTCATCAATTTGATTTTCATCTTCTTCGAATTCTTCGTCATTAGTGTCTGTTTCAGGATTTGATCTCTTGAATTACAGGCGGAACTTTATATTTATATTCAAGTGCTGGTCTTCCTCTGTTTCCAGTACGGAGAAGTTTGGGGCGACCTCTTCTCCTTTTATAACTTAGCCTTTCACTCTCTCCATCTTCAGTTTGTTTGGTTTTCACTCTCACCAGAGTTTGTTTCAGAGTTTAAATCCACATTCAAAGAAGGTCTTTTTGTGTCAAAGAGGGCAACTCAATATAATTTTCTTCATCTTTTTCTTCCTCTTTTTTCATTTTAAAATTATTAAAAATATTTTCATTTATTATTTTTATATCACGAGTTATTATTAATTTTTTTTTTCTTTCAGCCAAACACGATATGCTTTACTTTCTTCTAAAACAATACATTCTAAAGAACTTGGTTGGAATTTTCTCTTGTTAGGATTCTTGTCCAAACAACATGCTTTTGAACCGAAAGTCTTGAAATAAAATATTGTGGGCTTCTTAACTTTTAATAACGTATAAGGAATTTTTCCATTCAAAGCGCTACATGTACATCTGTTCCTGATATAGGGGCAGCAGGGTTTATTGCTTCTGCCCAAAATTGTTCCGGAAGATTGGCTTGAAGAAGCATACATCTTGCCATTTCCAATAATGTGCAGTTTTGTCGCTCAGCCAATCCATTTTGTTGAGGAGTATGTGGAACAATTAGTCGCCTTTGGATGCCATGGGTTTTCAAATATTCTGAAAAATAATTTGACATATATTCACACCCATTGTCCGTTTGCAAAAATTTAATATTTTTACCCGTTAGTTTTTCAGCCTTGTTTTTAAATTCTTTGAATGCATCAAACACTTCACTTTTTTTCTTTAAAAATTTAACTTCTACCCATCTTGATTTGTCATCACTGAAAATTATGAAATATTTATATCCCCCTTGAGATTCACATTTCATAGGTCCAAATGTTAGAATGAATGATTTCATTTATCTTTATACCTCGTTGGGAATTTGAAGGAAGCGGTGTTTGGCACATCTTCCCTTTTATATTTCATATGGAGGAAGATTGTCATTTTTGAAGTTTATTCCAAAAACAGATTTATTTGATTGCATTCACTTTAAATCTTTCTCATTTAAATGTCCACAACTCAATTTTTGATATCTTTTTAGGCTTCCTAAGGGTATTTGCTTATTATTAAAGTTATTATCATTTTCTCTTATAAAATACAAGTCATTAATCCTGTATGCAATTGAAGAAATTTTTCCTTTAGAGTCGATAATTTTTGCGCATTTTTGATCAAAGATTACTCTAAAATTCTCATCTCTAACTGACATAAGATTAGTTTTAAGATTTGATACATGCAATGCATTTTCTATTATAATATGGTTTGCTTTTTTTACCAATACTAGCATATATCTCTATATTGCCTCTTCCATCTTCATTCGTGCTAGAGGAATCTGCTAAATTTACTTTTTCATCAGTTACTTTAAAATTTTTAAAGGAGCTACGTGAATTGCTCATATTTGAGATACATCCAGTATCAAGGCACTATCTGTCGTCTTGAATGTTAGAAATATTTAAAGCTGATAAAACTGTAATATATGAATTTGTACTATCAGATTTATTTTTATTTGTATTTCTGCAATCTTTCCCTTTGTGGCCATATATATTACATTTATTGCATTTCCCGTGAAATATATACTTCTCTTGCGATTTAGAATTAGGTTTTGAAACTAGTGCGTTATCATTTACAACCTTTGCCCTTCTAGAATCGAATTCCTTAATAATTTTTATTTTTAAATTTTCTGCCAAGGGTAACTCGTCCCTGGATTCATTTGCACGTCTGAAGTTATCATATTCTTCTGGGAGACTATATAATAATATAATTGATAATAATTCATTATTAATTATTATATCAAGATCTTTGAGTTTGCCTACAACATCAAAAAAAATTGTTTAAAAATATTCTAACATTTTCTCCTATTTTCATTTTATTCAAAAGTAACTGTTTAACAAAGTGGGTTTTCTAACAGGTCCTTTGATTGATAAATAAAATGTAGCTTTTGCCATACCTCGTTTGCTGTCGTGCAGTCTTTCATTTGTTTCAGTTCCGTTGGATTAATTGCTAAAATTAAATCCTTGCTTTGGCATCAGATTTGGTCCATCTTGCTGGAACCTCCTGGTCTCTGGGCTTTATACACGATCCATTGATATAATTC